>JASDQU010104997.1:265981-285940 GCA_032191745.1 Picea mariana
AAAATAGGCTCTGGGATCAGATCTAACTCTTGTGCAGGAGTCGGATCTATGTCGGTTGAAGCTTTCTGGAACAAAAAGTAGGTTGTCTCTATCGCGAACAAGAGAATGGACATACCATTGTTCCCTATCCCTTCCATCATGGCTGATGGGGAAGGAAGAATCCACGGATCGTTGAAGTAAGTCGTGAAAAATGATGAAACTTGGAAAATCTCAACCTTATGGTGGTCTGATATGAACTTGACATCGCCTTGAGGGGGCGGGTAATTGAAGGTACCCATCAAAGATGGGCACAAACCAACCCCTATATTAACAATGCTAGGTTGGGGATTATCAATCATCGGGATGGCGGATGCCCCCAATGAAGGGTCAGGTCTGGAGAAGGACAATTGATCAATGGTCACAATCCGACCCCTTGTGTGGAAACAACAAGACCCGGAAAACTATAGCAACCACTTCTTGCATGGCATAAGTCCAACTCCTACCTAACAAGAGATTGTAGTCAAGGGATGCATTGACTACTTCTACCTCGATGCACGCGGTCTTCCGTCCTTACTGCACGGGGAAAGAGGGGTTGATGCCATGTGGTCAAAATGAATGACTGTCGAAAGTGGTAAGAAGAGTAGGTTACAGAGACAAAAGGGGCTGGCCTATGGCCTTCCAACATGCCAATGACATGATGCATGTCGAGGCGCCCTCATCAACCACTGTGCGAAAAATGTTCCACATAAAAGTTTTTGTGGGGTAAGCCACTACTATTTGAAATGATACGTGGTAAGGGAGATGAGGTTTTAAGTCGATTGTATCTAACATGATTGTATCCGGATTACAAGTCTTGGTGGATCCTAAATATTCTAACAAATCTTTCTTCTGGGAAGGGCAGCTTTGGAGGACCTCCAAAGCGGACATCGCACAAGGGGTTTGAGATATATCCTCCACCACAAAATAGTTCTGAGTAGCCCTTTTGTTTGGGTTGTGTGAATCTTTCTTCAACCCGCCTTTTTGGATGCATGTCATTGTTTCGCCCATAGTCTTCTTGATCTGGAGAGGAAGAGATGGGATTTCAGCTTCTTTTCCTTTCTCAGAGGTGCTTGGCTTACTATATTCATGTGCTCTAGTCGATATAAAAGCATCACATTTCATCATATACACATTCGGGGATCCAGGGTTGTTCGAAGATGGAGAGGGTCCTTGACTACCCCCTTCCGCGCTTGTAGAGGCTTGGGTTAGGTTTTGCCCATGTTGGAACGGATTCATTAACACAGTAGGTTGTTGCTATGTTACAAACTTTTGGGCCTCTACAAGCCAAGGACACTGGTGGGTCGGGTGGTCTTCCGCACACAGGTTACATGGATACCTCGCCTTTCGTTTCTCAGTGTTTCCCCTGCCAGCTTCATTATTGGGTTTCTTCTCCCCTTACCCTTCTTTTGTTGTTTCTTCTTTCCATCAGGATGCTGGGTGGCCTTTGGATTTGTCGATTTCACTGTATGTACATCTGACGTTTGGGTAGGGGGAGTAGCCGAAACAGTAGTTTGGCTAGCCGCTGTGTGTTGTATAGACAATTGGTGCATTTGTTTTGTCAGTTGTTCAGCAGGCTTGGTTTGTGTTGAACCTACAATACCATCGGCATGTGGTCCAACTCTCTATATGGTTTTATCAAGTATGGATCGTGGTGCATCGGGAAAAACCATGTATAGTAAACCAGAATGAGAATAAATTAGCTCAAGATGTTGAGCTCTCATGATGGCATCTTCTTCGAAAAACACTCCCGACGTTACGACGTCTTTGGATAGTTGTGGTACCAAATACTTAAGGAACCACTCAATAAGGAATGATGGTGGGACTGGTACCTTAATTAAACTCTTCCAGCATCTCCACTCTTGGATGTGGTCAGAGATATGGTCCTCTTTTGTCTGTTCAAAATTGGCCAGCAATTCTATGCCGACGTCGTATCTCACAAGTAATTGGAAATGGTTTAGGAATGCCATTGCCAATTCTCTGAAGGAAGAATATCTCGAGTAGTCGAGATCAATGTACCATTTCGCGGGACTTCCGATGAGAATGCGTTGAAACAACTGTAATTGTACGTAGTCGTCTTTCAACGAATTAGACGAGCACCAAAGATGGAAGGTTGTCACATGATCCCCTGGATCTTCGTGAGGCTTTGCCTCTAACTTTGGTATGTCTGAAGGAAATTTCGTCGGCATAGGAGGCCAATGTGGATCGTGATAGATGGGGTCATTCAACAATCTTGTCAAGTCTAGCAAATGTAAAGTTGCCAAGAAAGGTATTTTTGGTTGTTGTTGATGATAACCATGGAAAAAGGGGCCTGGAGTTTGACTGGAACTAGGTTGCTAGGAAACGTTGGGTTGTTGATCGGGGTTCTGGTAAAAACCATGGCCATGACTAGCATACAGATTCTACATGTGAGGAGACATCATTGGTTGATTCCCAAAATAGGACGTAGATGGTTGGGCGTGCATTACATTTGGAGGACTTTGGGAAGAGTTGCCCCATGCCGATCCCATGGGCATAGAAATAGAACCTTGTCTGGGGTTCCATTGGTTATGAAAAGAATTTCCCCAGATTAGCATTCCCGATGAGGGAACTGATCCTTGCCAAGAATTCCAAGGTCCTGATGCAGAAGAAGTTTCTGGGTTTTCGCCCTGTGCAGGAATAGTACCCTGCATAGGATTAGGTTGGCCATAACCGAGGTTTCCCCCGGTCGGGAATGCAGATGATGAGAAAGTGTTGTTACCAAAGGCACCGAGCAAAGAAAAAAGTGTCGACCCTACCAGAATATTATGAGAAGGTGGTCCTTGACTCCCTACTCCAATTGAACTATGGTGTGTGTTTGGCCCGACGGATTGCTGGTGGGTACCATTGAGTGAAGGGGATGAAGGAGGTGTATGACCTCCCCGGTAAGGGAAATCATTAAAAGGAGTTGAAGTTCCCCCCATGGATCTTTGCAAAGGAGCGTTAGAGCTCCCTACCCCTAGACCTAAAGTCTACAAAGTGGAGTAGGATAGTACAGGACTTGTACCTGAGCTAGGCATCCCATATGAGAATGGAGGGCCTGTCACACTCTGTGTGAAAGGAGAAGTGGCCATCACCAAAGATGAAATCGGACCATTGCTCGAGGTAGAGGCATTTGAGCCATGGTGGCTCGAACTGGCGACGGTGGGGTAGGAGGTGGAACACCCCCTGTGACGAAAACCATGGCGGGAATATCAGGATTCCCA
Source organism: Picea mariana (assembly GCA_032191745.1). Lineage (NCBI taxonomy): Eukaryota > Viridiplantae > Streptophyta > Pinopsida > Pinales > Pinaceae > Picea > Picea mariana. Next base: position 269,221 of record JASDQU010104997.1, read on the forward strand.
GAAGAAGAGACAGGATTTGTCTCCATTACCGTCCACTTTAAAGGTGTCAAAAGGTCCTTTAAGAGAGGTTGGTCAAGTGTGATTTCTGGTGACCCGGTCTCTTCAAAAGACCCTTTTTGGTCTGGCTTTCGCCTTAGTGGTGGCGAGGGTGGCTCTAGTGTAATCGGTGGCAAGCCAAGAATCCTTCGTGACCAGTGGAGCGCATGATCCTCCACTGTGTGAGAAGATCAAAGACACACTAGGGATTTCTATTCGTTCAAAAAAAAAACACACTAGGAAAGTCCCTATAAGATAAAACAAGCAAACACTAAACTAGTTGAAAGAACAGTTACAACAACCAACACTAGAGAAACTTACCGGTGCAAGTGCATCTCGAACACGAAAGCACCCTTCGGGTATACTCTGCAAAGCATGGCCCAATGTCTTTCCTAGGTACCGTGGTATACCCCTGCAGTCACCTATGTATGTCCCTAAAAAAGATAGGCAACTAGGTTGCCAGCGCGCGAACAGTCACCAGGTGGGTATATTCGGCAGTTGGATAGACCACAATGAGCAGGGTATCAAGCCCAAAACCTGTCAAGGGTATCAAAAGCAGGTGGTCTAGAATACAACTGAGGACCTCGAATGGATTCGAGACCCACGAAGCTTCATGGAAAATGAAATCGACGGAATCCCAAGACAAGCCTCTATATGTGTTCTCCACTATGATTGGTCCAGCTTTGGAGGGGTTATCTCCGCTACCTTTCTGCATGCGACCTCGTGTTTATCCCCTCTGTTAGAGGGGGGTCCCGGCTAACTTTCATGATATTGGACTCTTAACACTCCTTAGCTCAGACTCCAATGTTTGATTTAATGGCCTTGAATAGTTTCCTTTCCAACCTAATTCAAGGCCCTAACCCTAAACTAGTTGGTTGACCCTACAAACATAAAAAGTCTAATTAATTTTAGATTTGGTGTTAATTCTTATGGCTTGTCTTAAGTGAAAGTTTATGAAAGTGAAAACTAGTGATGTTTGAAAGATGAAAGAAAAATAAACAGAAAGCTGGAAACAAAATAACTTATTTTTTACTCAAATCTTAATCAACTTTTCAAACTAAAATTTTCTAAGATCTTTGAACAACAAACTCAAAGAAGGATTTCACTCGACTATGAGCTACTTATCATCTAAGTAAACCATCAAGAACTTATGAAAGCAAAGACTTTTCCTGTTTACTAATGCGAACCAACAGTATTTAACCAAACCAAGAAATAAAAGTTTTTTTATTTATTTGAATGCTCACAAATCAAAAAGGAAAAATATCAACAAGTAAAGACCAAGAAAACTTCTGGCCTAAGCGCAGAACGCAAAGAGTAAAAAAATAACACACAAGCAAATTAAAACTGGACTCTCAAACTTGTCTAAAAACCCTATAAAAAGAAAATTTTGAGGAAAACTTCGTAATGAAAAAGAAAGCTATTACTATGATCAAACCTAAGTTACTGACCGCTATGACAAAGACCCAAAAACATGAAAGGTATAACTCTTGAAAAAGGAAAGGATGAATGCCTCACCTTAAACAAAAAAATTCTCCACAGGCACGCTGCTGACAGTTCAACAACAAGCGTGTGCATGTGAGTTGTGTAAATTCAGGGCGCGTGTACACACGTGCAGACCTTATACAGGCCACGTGTACTTCTGAAACTCTAAAAAATGAGAGGACAAACAATCAAGCCCAGGAAGAGACTACTGGTACTGAGAACCAAAATCTATTGAAGACTCAGACACCTACTTTGATAGAAAAAAGAAAACAATTCAAGGAAAACTTCATAGAACAAACCAACCTGAGGTGAAACCTAAGCTATAGACTACAAACAACAAAGACTAGAATGATTTAGAAAACCCCGGAGAAGGATTATTTCTGACATGGGAGAGGATGACTGCCTCTCTAGAAGAAATTTTCTAGAATCATACATGCGACTGACACTTCCTCAGCTATCGTGTAGACGTGGGCTGTGGGAAGGTAGGGAATAGGTACATGCGTGCAAACCTTATACAGGTCGCGTGTACCTCTGTGGATCTCCAAAAAAAATGCGGTCAAGCAAAGAAACAGAGATAACTAGTATGGAAGACCAGAATCTCTGTTAGCTTAGACTTTTGCAAAATCTTTAAAAACAAGGAATGAAACTAGTTCTTAAAAATACCCAAGAAAAAATATTCCCATAAACCCTAGAGTTCCCTAGTATGATTTCCAATTCTGTTTTCGGTCCCTTATTTTTTGAGTTTGATGTCAATCCCTTTTCACACTTGGTCATTCTTTGACTACAACTCTCCTCCCAATGCTGACCTACATTCAAAAAATACAAGCAAATAAATCCACATGCATTTGATCTATGAACTAATGGGTTAGAGATTTAATCAATCATACAAACAATATTCAAATAATGACAATCTCATATGGCAGGACGGGAAAAGCAATTCTTTTATTAACTTCACCATGATACCTTACAATGATAAAGTCGGCTACTGCTCCTCGATCCTGGTCCTCGGGTCTTCTTCCATTGTCTTCCAATTGATTTTCTCTATACTTCTCTTTGCACAAGGATGGATAAAGGTTGGGACAAAGGGAATGCTCAATCGGGTATAGTTTCTTTCCTATGATTTTCCTCCTTTTCAAATGGGACCCCTACACCTTCTTTTATAGGTTATAAAGAGCTACGTATTTGGTCGAATGACCGACCATGCATGGCCGAAAGGTTTAGTTAACTTTCCCAAAGTTGTGTGTTCCTTCAGCAACTTTCATTTTTTCATTCTTTTGTAGGTACACACGGGTTGTCTTGGGTCAGCTAGCATGTACACGCGTGCAGTAATGGAGCAGGGCACGTGGGCCTTTATAAAAAGTGTTTTTAAGAAGAGTTGTTCAGTAGTGTTTTGGAAAAGAAGGAATCTGAGATGGCCTGATGCCAGGTAAGCATGTCTAGTGCAAATTAGGGTTATAAGAGAGTGGAACTCCGCAATGGCAGTTTTGAGAATGTTCTACATGTTCCAAATCTTTCTATGAATCTTCTCTCAGTTTATTAGATAATTCAGAAAGGTAAAAAGGTTGAGTTTACATAAGATTCAGTTTCAGTAATTGATATGCATGAAAATTCCATCATTGAAATTGGTGAGGTGGATCACAAGTCAAGGTTGTATAAATTCACTAAGTTTTCTAACGATGACTCCTCTATTATACTTACACACAAGGCGAGTACTTTTCGTGCACCTCCAATGAAAGATGCATATACTCTTGTGCTTCCATCAGTTTCAAACATCAGAGATGATTCCATACACTCAGATTCTAAACATGGAAATAAGAAGGTAGTACATCCAGATAAGAAGATAGTGTCAAGATTTAGCAGATTCCCAAGAAGGCACAAACCACACTTCAACCAACAGGAAACCTTGCAGAGAATCCATTGGATTCGAGGAGGACTCAATCTCAGCATGAGGATTCTTCTCATGTATGTTCAGCTTCAGAACCTGCAATGCCCATGCATTGCTATATGGTTCAATACACTGATCCGTAGACCTACAATAAGGTTATGGGAAATCCATTATGGAAAGAAGCCATGCAAGAGGAGCATGACTCTCTCCTAGATAATCAAACTTGGCATCTGGTTCCACTTCCACCAGAAATGAATATTTTCAGGTGCAGATGGGTCCACAGGATCAAGAGGCACAAGGCCTGACAGGTTTCCAAAGGACTTCATCAGATCCATAAATATTTCTACATATTCATGAAGACTTTCAGTGAGTAGAATTTTCAGACTTTACGAGATCGTCTTACAGTGAAGAACACAGTTGTCAATAAGCTACCATTTTCTTCTTTTGATGCATTACCTTCTGAGGGGGGTTTTGTTCCCATGTGGTTTTCCCTCTTTCCTCACTTTTATTCAGTGTTCATTAGTTGCATTGTACATGAGTACCTAATATGGCCTAGTATCCGAGACTCATTTTTTACTCCATAGTGATGTTCAGGGGGGGTGTTGGAGAAATTTCTATTTTTGGCACACTAGATCAATGGGAGTAACACTAGTTCAATGGGAGTTAACTGACTAGTTCTATTTTAGAATTTCTAATATTTGACCATCACTATTATGCATGCATTCCTAATTATATGATGTCATTTCCTATATGAGTGAAGATCACTAACTCATTGATTAGATTATAATATACATTGATTCTCATTCTTCATTGTGTATCTCTCTTCCTTTTCTTGATAAGCTTTGTTTGTGTATGCTTTAGCTAGGTCTCTAGTGCAGGTTTCCATGAAACACTAACAAGTCCTTGTCATGTCATTTCCAATGGTAGGTGGTACACCACATGGTTCCTCATGGTTGAGAAGTTATACCCTCTTACAAATGAATCCCCAAAGTATGGTTAAAAATCCCATAAACGGTTGCAACAAGAAGTAACAAGTCGGCCCCAAAATTAATTAAAGGAGAAAAGTTGTTGCAAATAAGAAGTTACAGGTCATGTCAGATCAGAGTCAAGTAAAGGAGGTACTTGAAAACGTATAAATACCCATTAAAGAGCCTCTCATTATAATTGCAACAAGTTTCATAAATAAAGCATGTGATCTCTTGGAGAAACTAAAGTAGAGAAGGAGTGTGAAGAATGGAAGTCTTGGAGCCGCAGATGTGAGAAGGTTTTATGGTAACCCTAATTGAGAAGACCCACGTGGGTTGGGTACAGGGAATCCCATGATCCCCCCACAGGTTGCATGATACTCATCATGTGAGGCCCCGCTAGTTACCCAATTTTGTCTAGTGCAGATGAAGGAAAGGTTGAAGAAGGAGCTATCTTATTTACACTGAAGTTGAGGAAGGTCTATTGGTATGTGATCTTATACACCATGCTCTTACACACTAGGTTGATTAAAGGTATGTCTGTATGTATGTTTTGATGGTTACACCTTGATATTTTTTGATGGTTACACCTTGAATCATATCTTGAAGGTCTTTGGCACATTGCTAGAGGCTTGTCTTCGTGATTTTGGACATATGATTTTAGAGACATGGCACATGCTTTTCAATACATTTTGGAGATCATGGATTATGCTTGTTGACATCTTAGAGATTTTGGTACATGTTTTAGACATATGTTTGGAACATGTTTGGCACATTGTTTGATGCATATATTAGGTGTTTTGGTAGATTCTTGAAGCATATCTTTAGTACATGGTTTGAGGTATATCATGGTTACTTTGGCACATGCTTGAGGCATATTTGATACATGGTTTGTTGCATATATTGATGATATTGGGAATATGATTTGGAGGATGTTCTTGGGGATCTTGGAATAATATTTTTGTGGTTGAACCAATTTTTGATGATGGTGATGTATCAGTATCAGTGACAGTAACAATGAAAGGTTTATGATGATGATGTATCAATATCAGTGACAATAATAGAGATAGGTTGTTGTTGATGATGATGTATTAGTATCAATGATAGTGATAGGTTGTTGATGATGATGTATCAGTATCAGTGATAGTTATAGTGACAAGTTGAGTCTCTTATTTATATTTCTTGGAGGTTGGGTGGTGCATGGGAAGATTGGTGTCTTTAGATAACAGGTTGGTGCTTGCAAGGAGTTACAACTTCCTTTGATTTGGTGCTGATAAAACTAGGGGGTTGGAGCCTCCTTCCAGTTGGTGCTGGAGAATATTAGGATTTGGATATTCCTTTAGGCTGGAGGCTATAAACTAGGGGGTTGGATCCTCTTTTCAGTTGGTGCTAGAGAATATAGGAAGTTGGAGCTTCCTTTAGGTTGGAGCCTGTAAACTAGGGGGTTGGAGCCTCCTTCCTATTGGTTATGAGGAACTTAGGGAATTGTAGCTTCCTTTAGGTTGGAGCCTGTAATTAAGGGGTTGGTGCCTTTGTCCAATTAGTGCAGGAGAAGTTTGGAAGTTATTGCTTCCTGTGGATGTAATATTCAAGATATATTTTAAAAATCCTTCTGTGGTTTTCTCCATTTGGGTTTCCATGTAAAACTTCTATGTATTGTGTATATGTGGTTATATGTTGATGATATATTGAATGAAATAATATGTGATAAGTTTTTGATAACTTAATGTTTACATATTATGGTTGAAAATGGAAAAACGTGCTCAATATTGATTCACCTTCTCAACACTGATTCACCCCCCCTCTCAGTATTGGTGAATATTCCAACATAAAAATAATCCTAAGAGATCCCAATCAGAGAATTCATGCTCATCTAATTCAAGAAGCAATAGATATGAAATTCTTGGAGAACAAGAGGAAGAAGAATGGGAAAGTCCAAATGCTCAATCTGAACCAAAGGACAAAGATAACAAGGAAACATAGAATATTTCTCCTTCGTCCATGGATGAGCCTTTTTATGGAGATTATGCCCCTACAGAAGAGGAATTTTTAGGATATGATGAGGTTGATTTAGAAGGAAATATAGAGGAAGGTGAAGTGAATTCCCTTAATTTCTCTAGCTCTCCCTCTTTTTCATAAATTCTGAAGAAAGATCTTCGCCCCTCTCCTTCGTTAACAATAGGAAGAATATCAAATCAAGATAGGATTTTTCTTGGAGATAAAACATATATTTGAAAGGGTTTCCAAGAAACTGTTGTCTCTCTCCTAAAATAAGGATTCTTTGTTTCTATATTTTTCTATGCAATAAGTTTGCAATAATTTATTCTTGTACTAAAAGTATTTTTGTCAAGAAGGAAACATGTAGGAGAAGATGGAATATAATCTTTGTAGCTAGCTTGGAATCCTTGGCATTTCTTGAGACTTTTGAATCCTTGTATCACATTTTTGTAATTTTTTTTTTGTTGTGAAAACAACCCATATTTTTGAATTAATATAAAAAGTTGCCCAATTTCTGTTTAAAAAAACAAAAAAAAAATCACACAACAAAACATCATGGATGTAAGATTCAATCCTGATAAAATTGAGAAAATAAAATCTAGAGAGAAATAAGGGTTTCACTTTGCTCCTATTATTTTTAGGTTTATAATGTAATATATAAAGAATATTGACTCACCATGGAGCAAATAAACATTGTGGCCAATTACACACTACCACGGGGTCACCTTCTTCCTCTACTATACTCTAGTCTCCCACTTGTTTGGATTGCTCAACTATGGAACATACTATTACTACAATAAGGGTTAAATCCCTTTCCTTATTAGTAACTGAGGTTTGTATTCCCAGATTCATGATTAGGTTTAGGGTTTTATACCCTCTAGAGTCTTCTTGAAATACCATACATGGCTAGTTCCACATGTGCGAGTACTTGGAGATGATGTGGCTTCCATTTTGCACTAGCTCCACATGTGCGAGTACTTGGAGATGATGTGGCTTCCATTTTGCACCATGGTGGTCAAAGCAATGATCAACTTACTGAAGTCATAACTCACTCATAAAAAAAAATATTTTCAAACTTGTTTAGCGTGTTCAAAAGATTTTAAGGAGTAGAATAGTGTTGAGGGACTGTGAACTTTGTTCACAAGCTTTCGGGGTGAAAATGGTTGTTTAAAACATGAAATAGGCTCTCATAATGATATCATATAAATTTTATTTGGAGTATAATGTACCCAACTATTGTACCCACAACAATTCCCATTTAATGTTCTACTTTAGGAGATAAAATGGGAACCCCCTTATCTAAATTTCTACCTAATATAATAATCAAGGCACACTAGTCCCTAAGGTTTGGGCTACCATAAGCAGTAAGGGTGCTCCCTATTTTGTTATTTGTCACCGAAATTAACTAACATCCCTTAAACCACCCTACCTAACCTATCATGAAATATTAATATTAACCTGCTCAAACAACAAATATCTTCAATGGACCATGGACTTATTTTGATGCATACATGTGCTCCAATAACCATGAAGCATTATCGTGGAATTAGTACCATGGATAATCCTCAACAAATGTTTTGAGAATTACTGAATATTAGCACATGACCAAAGAAGCATGATACCATGGGAAATCACTCACGGAAAACTCATAATATTGGTACAAATTTACCAAAATATTACAATCTAACGTGAACTGCAAAGTGCACGGTTGTGTAGCATATTGCTTCATGACCAATCATGCAAGTTTACGGAAAGAGATTCTTCATCTCACCATAGATCACATGTCCGCGAAGCTGTAGGCCACGAAGGTATTGTCCCCATGAACTTGCATCTTGAGAACCTCACTCAATCATGTGTTGGTTCTGGCATGCAAAAATAATTCCTAAATTTAATTACATTTATTCTTGGATAGGGAATAGGTTGGATACAGGTCCCACACTCGATCGTTCACACGATCGACATTAAAGGCTAAGGGTACACTAAGGATTAATATTTATGAGTCATATCTCCCTAGGTAAAAGATAAATATTTGTGATTTGAACTATCTGATAAATTGAAGAACTTACATAGTTGTTAAATCTTACATGATTCTTGAACGAGGAAATGTCCAGAACCATAGGACGAAGATCCATAACTTCACAGTTAGAGATAACACCTCAAGTAAATTTCTCAAATATGAAGAAAATATTTGATACCAGCGACCACATAGGCATCTAGGGTTGCAACACATTCGAGGAAATGTACAATATGTTCTAAAATGGGGAATTTCTAGAGAACGACCTGTTGTGACCCATACGATAACCACCCATTATTTTAAATTCTTGAATAAATAATAATGGATCCCTAAAAAATTTCCAATTTCTTTTGTTTTGATTTCTTTGTCATTTAAATTTATTCTTGATCCAATTAAAACTTCCAAATAAAACCCACCAAATAAAAAATAATTAAAGAGCACATTCCAATCCCAATGTCTCCTAGTGTTTCGATGGTCAAATATTTCGGCTTTCAATACTTTACTGTAATATTCCTGATCTATGGTGGTTTAGTGTCCTAGTTATCAGGTTGGACCAAATCATGTTATTGTTTATCGTTCCGAATTTCATAAATAAACTCATGATCTCCTGGTGAGATGGTTAGACCAAACTGGAATTCTCCATTCATTTCATTATATTCAAATAAAAAAGTCCAATTTTCTTGTGCTCCGGTAGAGTGATTAAACATAATTACGTTGAAAGGCGTATACCTATTGATCATGGGCACATTTAATAGGTTTTTAGTGCTTAATCAGTTTTGTATGGACAAGATTAATTATTAATGGAATATTCTTAGTAATCCCAATAAATCAATGGTTGTGATTTCAACCACTAACCTCCTCACTATTATAAAGACATCAGTTTACATGTTTATTTTTTCACATTTACTTAATCATATTTAAAATTTACTATGGTGGCTTGCTGATTTCCACGTATGAGTGCTTAGGGTTTCATTTTCTAGACCAACCTAAACTTTTGGCCTTCACCAGCCATGTTCTTTTTACAAGCCGTCCTTTCATTTTATGAAACCAACCAAATTAACATTTTTTACTAGTGCATGCTTGCGTTTTTAACAACCTTCCACTTGTACATGCGTGAATGCCTTCCGTGCTCCACCTTCGTGAGCCTGGCGTGAATGCATGGATTTTCGTGAATGCGTGAATGCGTGGATTTTCGTGGGCCTGGCGTGAATGCGTGGATTTTCGTGGGCCTGGCGTGAATGCGTGAATGCATTTTTACATGCGTGAATGTTTTTACATGCGTGAATGCATTTTTACATGCGTTATTATTCAGTCATCATAGTTACCGATTTCGTGGGCCTGGCGTGAATCCGTGAATGCGTTTTTACATGCGCGAATGCATGGATTTTCATGGGCCTGACGTTTTTATTGTGTTATTTAGGGTTTTTTTAACTATGCAGGAAGTTTAACAACCATAAGCCTTTCAACGTTCACCAGTCGCGACTTAGAGGCTGTGCTAGTATTATGGTTCAATAGCTGAAATTCTCATCACAGTTAAACTATCCTAGGCCTCATTGTTGTTGTAGAAGGCTGAAGGTTTAAAGGATGATCTCCAGTGAGTCGGTGCCTAGTTATGGATGTTACATCACTTTTTTGAGAAACTTAACTATTTTTTCTTCATTAATTACCTCTGTCAAATTATCTTGCAAATGTAAATAAACAAAGAAACTCATGAACATATGTGATTGCACAATTAAATTTCTCGAAGAGAGGAAGCCATTCAATTCAAACACAAGATTTCAACCCATCAAATTTGATGAAGCTTAAGGACCAGTTTAAAGAGGAAACATTCATGAGCATAAGTTAACATATGATACAAAGTTTGTACTTTATATTTGTTAAAATAGAAACTAAAATGTTAAATAGTTAATTCTTATGAATTGAAAATAAAGATTCATTGCTATGAGTGGTTCTCCTACCATAACCTTACCTACATCCGATATAATTACTCTCTCCGTCACAAAGAATTTATACCATTTACTTATAATCATAACCCATTTTGTTTCCTCTAATTGAAAATGATTCATCAGTCTCCCATGACCTATTTAGTATTCTTGGATAAATAATTGATTAAACCTAAATTTATTTCCTACGACCTCAATAATATGCACCATGAAATCAATGATCACGATCATAGGTAGACACTTCCAAGTTTAACATCATAGGTAGACACTTCCAAGTTTAACATGATTATGTGAGACAACATAAATGGAATTGTGAGATAGATGAAATGAAATTATGGAACATAGCTAATAGAAGACAAACTTAGATACAAGAAAATGTTAACAGTGAAGCATGGAAGTCTTATTCGAACCCTATGGAGTAGAATTGATTGGAATTCATCCTAAATGTAATGTAATTTTGGAGAAGACGGGTTGGAGGAAATTATTTGAGAAGTTCATTGGGCATATTGAGGACATGATACGAGATTTTTCTCAAAAATTCTATGGGGAGTGTGCATAGGTAGGTAATTTGATCATGCACTTCTTTGAAAAATCTTTATCTCTAATTCTAGGACTTCCTTAAACTGGTGAGAAATGGTTTAAGAACAAATCCATTGATTTGAGAGCTTGGACTCAATTCCTCATGAGAAATAGACATAAACCTAACTAAGATGCAAGGGTACCTAGGGCTTAGTTGAAGGATTCATGGAAAGACCTAAATTTTTTGATTCAAAAGTATGTAACATGTGAAGGACACCTTATCTCGATTTTCATTTATCATATCAAAAATTTATTACATTTGAAAGGGGAGAAGCTTCTAAATATCCTTTATTTATTGTTAAAAGCTTTAACTAAGATGTCAGAGTCTATCCATAAGAAAAATAAGAATGCTAATAGGTGTCTTTAACATCATGGCTTAGTTAAAATTATTGTGAAGTTTGAGCTTCATAAACAAGGAATCGAATGGGATAAATTTATAATGGACAATGGTTTTGAAGATCAAAACACCATAGGAGTTGTTACAGGGAAATTGCTTTAAGGTAATATAGAAGTAAGGTAAGGGAACACAATTGAGAATATAATGGATCATACACTTGAGGATGTATAGGAGTCCCAAAAAATCCTTGGAATCACATGGACTAAAAAGGATAAGCGAGGAAAAAGAGTGTCAAAGAAAATACAACTATGAATTTGATACCTTGGCCCGGAACAACTAGAGCTATAGCTAAAATACTTCAAGAAGATTAAAGGAGAAATGAAGAAATGAGTCATGTTTTGGAAAAACCTACAAAAAAACACAAAGTTAAAGTATTAGAACAAAACTCTAGATTAACTCCTGAGTTAGATGAATCTCAACAATATTTCTATGATTTTTTAGAAAGAATTGACATGATGGAAGGAGGTCCTTCTTTTTTCAAGAACAAACAATTTTGTCCAACAAATAGCATTAACAATGAAGAGTTACCTACAACTATGGATTTTGAGAAGAATAATATAACTACAAACACCAACAACATGAGAGATGAACCTTCAATACCAAATTAAGGTTTAGTCATTGTGTCAACCTTGATTATAACCTCCCAGTTAAAAAAAAATAAGGAACGAGTTATGAGGTGAAAAAGTGAGGTTCAAGAATTGCAAGTCCTAAAAAGGTTCATCAAAGATAAAAACAAATCCCTAAGAAAACACAATATAAGGGTGATGGATGAAAATTAAAATTTAAAATATGAAAATGAACAATTGAAAAAAGAAATTTCCCTATTAACAAAACAAGCATATAAGTAGTTCAAACACAAAAATAAAATGAGATTGAAAAACCAGAGCCTACAGGTAAAAGTCATAATACTCAAACCGAGAATACAAATCAAAGAAAGGAATTCAAACATCAAATATTTTTATTCAAGACGAGAGGATTGAATTCAATCAAAGAAACCAACAATTTTGTTAAAATTTTGAAGCAAGGTGCTTTTAGCCTTTGTCTTATCTAATGCTCAATCCACTTTTTGACCTCAAAACCTATACAATTTGTTTTGGCACATACACCTCCATTTTGGCCAAGAATCTCATCTCTCATAGGAATAATTTTAATATCATGAGGTAATAACTATTTCATTTTGATTTTCAAAATTAGCAAATAAAATATCAGTTTTGTTATCCGTGTTTACCAAAACAATTAAATTTTTGTAATTGCTCATTCATTAACATATATGCAAACAGATCCAAAGGAATTGGGCATATGGGTTATCACCCTTGCTTTCATGGGATGGTGAACTGTTCGATGATCCAAAATATGCGAGCTAAAATCATCTGGTCAACGTGCAAGTCAACCCAGGTGTCCTCATGGAAATTTTATAGCAGCAAGAACAAAAAAATTTCAATCTTCAAAATCATTGTTAAATATTTCTCTCATGATCGAATCAATGATACTAGGGAAGAAAGAAGTTTGTAATAAATGAGAAGAGTAATATTAGAATAGTTAGTTACTCCATTAAAGTATTATAAATATTTATAAATGCAAAGAAAAATAAGAGGTATTTTGGAGAGCAAAAGAGCAGATTTCTCCTGCATTATGCTTTTGGATTCTTTCTGAACAAGGAACCAGTATTTGAATGTCGATTTGGTATTTGTATTCAAAACAATTCTTCTATATCCGTTCTCTCTTGTAGTTTTTCAAAACTAAGATTGAAATGCGTTATTTTTATTAGTTCTAATCTAATCTTTTTGAAAATTCCAGTTTATTGGCCTTTTGTGTTGAATGAAGAAGAGATGATGGTATTGCATTTTTGTTAAATATTTATTAGTTATTTATTCAATTGTCATGAAAATTATTTTTATTATTTCATTATGTAAACTAACTATATATTAAGTAAAAAGAATATCATTTTTATTAAGAATTGTTTATATATTAAGTAAAAAGAATATCATTTTTATTAAGAATTGTTTTTAATTATTTGTGAAAATTAATGAATATGTTTAAATAAATGAAGAATCTTTAAGAATTCTTTCTAAGAGGTTTGTTATTTACATTTATTTATTTTGATTGATATTTGTTTCCTGTTATCCAACAAAAATATCATTCCAACAAGACAAGTTCTTGCAGAGTGTGAATGAACTGGTATCACCTTGGGAAGTAATTTATTAGACTGTTGTCTGATACTCATTTGTTTTCCAAACTTTCTAATTGTTTATTTGTCTATGAACATAGTGTACATGTAATTATTGCTATCTATTTTTAGTAGCGATTTTTATTGTATTTAGAGTATTCTTGAGATGATGAATTATTTCTAAGTATTGAGAATCTATCCATCTTTTATACACTCTTAGTTTTTCTCTCAATTGAAATAGGAATAGTATATCAATATTATTTTTTGTAAACCTAGATTAAGTTAGATCAAAGATTAAATGATTAAGACTCTTTTCCAAAGAGAAAAAATCTTGAGTGGAAAACCGAGCCCATATATCAATTGGAAACTACCATCCCAAATGAAAACAATTCTAATTGGGGCTTGTGATTGGGTAGTTATCCACTATTGCGGGAGGAAAATATTCCACTTATCAACACGACACTGACCTCCATGTATATCAGAATATACAAAAGATTGACATCTATACCACAGTTTCTTGGCCCACATTTCTTCCATACAACAAAGTGCCGATGTGGGTGTACGAGAATGTGCATACACAGGTCCAAACTACCGCCAATAGGAAAGGGAATTTTATTGTTCCTTTGAATCCAGACAGTTTCCATAAAATCTATGAGATACCAAAGCCATTGGCATTCCTAGAGAAATTTACTATAGAAAGTACAGAACCACTTGAACTCATTAAGGAGTGGTGGGATGAGAAGACTCCATTTACCATGAAGCTCAGAAGGGTATAAAATACCTAGTACTTCAAATCCCCATATCAACTACTAATTTCCATGATATGCAGACTGTATGGGGAAGAGAGTTGTACACACTTAAAGAAAGAGTGGACAATGATGGTACATATAGTGGTGGAAATGGGAGCGGTATTCAATTAGGTGTCGATCCTATCACACAACATCTGCCTCAATATATAGGAGACTCGTAAAGGAAACCAACTGGGTTTTTGTATGTCTGCCTTTCTTATTGACACCATTTGTGCATATGTCTATAATATTGAAATGGTTTGGAACTGGAATCTAGAATTTCCACCTATTCATGTATATTTGTCTGAATTATGGACAAGCTAGTATCAAGAATTTTTCTATCAAGTTTTTGATCATTTTAATGCACCTATGTATCAACTATATTTTGGTTACACCCTGCATAGGATATCATCAAATGTTGATTAATTGGGTTGCTTGTCATTGATGTCAACCCTTGAAGCAAGTCCGATAGAAAATTATGGTAGCCCCATAAGTGTGGTTAAGGGACCCATGTTTGTCTGAGGAATTATGTAATGAATATCAAAGCATTTGGAGGTGAGACTATTCTAGATGGATAGTACATGTCATGCCATTTCCAGTGATATGTGATATGTCATGTAGTTCATCACAGTTGAAGCGAGATGGCTTAGTGAACTTGCAGAACCGTCATGAGTTATCTAGAAGCCCCTAGAAGGTCAAAGAAGTCAATTATTTTAGAAACTCCCAGAAGAAGTTTATTATTCAAAGTGGTTGTAACTAGGAGTTAACCATGGATAAATTAAAAAAAGATAGTTGCAACAAGAAGTGGATAGTTTGCTATTTATGGTAAAGTGGTTACAAATGGGTAAAGTAGTTAAAAGTAGGCTATCCCCAATAGAAGGAAGTTGGGTAAAACAGTTAGAAGATAACCCCCAAAGGAAGCTACTTGGAGAGTATAAATAAGAGAGAAAGGGTCTCTCATTAGAACCTAATTTGAACACATTGTGTAAATGTGTTGAACCTACACATAACAGATATAGCTGGGAATTGACATACACAGTTGCAGAGAAAATATAAGAAAAGAGAAGCAAGAGAGAAATAATAGAAGAATTCTCATTAACCAAATGTATAATGAATAATTTACACATGATATACTGGAGGAGAAGCCAATGTGCCATAGTGGTGGTCTAGAGTGATATGGACACATGCCAGTAGTTATGGGAGTAAACTGCCACCTAGTCTAGTCTCTCGAGAAGTTATGAGAGTGAACTGCCACCTAACTGAGTTAACTAGTCTACCATTCTTCATTTAACTGACTAAACCAAAGTGAAGTGAGAAGGAGATCAGGGAATCATGGGTAATGTGATAGTATGGTGATGATCCCAAGGACAATGCACATTAGCTGGTGATGATCTCAATGTTGCATGGTGACAATACCAATGTAGCATCTAGACTCCACTCAACTGATCAAACTGAAGTGAAAACTGAAGAGAATATTCTCCCTAGAGGAAAATTGTTCCTAAAACATAGGAGACTGAATAATGACTAATAAACAAGGAAAAATCTTAGGAAAATGAAATCCTAGGTTTTTGTGAAGTAACTTCAACACCCCCCCCCTGAACATCACACTATGGTGAAAATAAAGAATGGGTCCCAGAAACAAGGCCATGTTAGGTACCCAAATAGAAAAGATACACTGAAATAAAGTGAGGAAAGAGGGAAAACCCCCCCTCAAGGTACAATGTATGTAAAAATAAGAACTGATAGTTGCTAGGAAACTGTGTCCTTCACTCCAAGATGAGTTTGCAGAGAATGGAACTTTTGCTCAGTGAAGTTCTTAGAGAAGATGTCTATAGTCTGTTCTGCTGAAGGAAAAAATTGAAGGTCGATGATCCCCTCGTGTACTAAGTCCTAGATGTAGTCCATGTGGATCTCGACGTGCTTCCTTCGTTGCCTCTAAACAAATTCTCTACAGAACTTCAGAGTGTTATGGTTGTCACACCAGATGACGATTGAATGATGAAACTGAATTCCCAAATCAATGAGAAAATGATGTAGCCAGATAGACTAAATGGTTATGTTAACTAACCCTCTTTGCTCTGCCTCGACTAAAGATCGAGAAATATTAGCCTGCTTCTTGCTCAACCAATAGATAGTCCTGGAACCAAGATTGACTGAGTAACCAAATGTGGACTTGTGATTAGTGCTATCGCCTGCCCAATCATAATCAATGAAACCGATGAGATCCAACATATAGTCGTCTGCATAATGAATCCCAAGGGTGATGGTGCCCTGTATGTATCAAAGGATATGATTTGCAACCTTCCAATGTAGCTCATGCGGTTCCTGCATAAACCAGTAGACTGTGCAAACTGTTAAGCACCAAACTTCAATATAGCATAGAAAAACCTCAGGAAAAGTACTCAATGCCTTGAAAAAGAGATAATTTCAGATAATAAGCCTCTTCAAGGGGGGCAACCTCCTTTT
>JASDQU010104997.1:286045-317606 GCA_032191745.1 Picea mariana
TACCCCACTTAAATGTTCAAGTACAAGATGATTCAAAATGAAAATGTCTCCTTGGTATATATAGGAGACTAGGAGGTATAATTACAACAATGGCCTAAAGCCGACATAAATAAAATAACATTACTAATCTAAATTACAAATAATGGCCTAAATCCGACATAAATAAAATAACATTACTAATCTAATATGTCCCAATTAAGGGGTAATGAGCCAATATTAGGGCTTAACACAAACTACATAGGAGAGGTCTCTTCTAGAGTGTGTGAGATACACTAAGCTCCCCACTAGCTTTTTGTACAGTGTTTTGTCAACCAGTGGAGTGTCCCCACCATCCTCAAGTTTGAATCCTGATAGGAAATGAGTTGGAGCAAAATTGCAGTATGTCATGTGAAATCTCTCAAGGAGATCTCGTGCATACTTGGATTGAGACAGTTTGATGCCTGATGTATCCTTATTGATCTCAAGTCCAAGGAAGAAGTGTAGTAGACCCATGTCTGTCATCAAGAACCTTTCATGTAGAATCCTCTTGACTATAGAAATCATTGAATTCGGTCAACCAACGATCAACAAATAATCAACATATAGAACTAGGAGTAGAAGTGAGTTAGCCATCTTGAGCATGTAAACATTCAGGTCTGACTTAGAACATACAAAGTTTTGTGAAAAAAAGTAGGATTCCATATTGGGATACCATGCCCTCATAGCTTGCTTGAGGCCATAAAGAGACTTCGTCAGTCAACAGACCAAAGATGAATCCTCCATAAATCCTTGGGGATGATCCATATAGATCTCCTGAGAGAGATCACTGTGAATAAATGCATTCTTCATGTCCATTTGATGGACTTCCCATCCGTTGGTTGCTGCAATGGCAAGTGCCAAACGTATGGAATCCATCTTCTCTACTCGAGCGAAGGTCTCAACATAGTCATTGCCATGCACCTGATGAAAGAGTTTGGAAACAAGCCTAGATTTGTATATGCTAATCTGTCCATCCGCTATGCTCTTGGTCTTGTAGAACCATATGCACTTGACAATTTTCCTTGTAGAAGGAAGGGGAACTAGATCCCAATTTTGATTCTCGAGGAGAGAGTTGTAGTTCTCTAGCATGGCGGATTCCCAAAAGGGATTTCCAGCAGCCTCTCCATAAGATTATGGATCTGAAGGATGAACCAAGAAAAGGTGCCTGGGTGGAAATGGTTAAGTGGAAGTGAGTACAAGAGGGGGCTCCTCGAAATCATATCGAGTCCTCCTAGTATTGGCTATATCACCAACAATATCCCCTACATCCTGAAGAGTAGTCTTGGCCCACTTTGGCCTCTGCTCTGGCTCTGCATCTACATATGAATGCAATGACTATGGATATGACTATACTAACTCTGTATCTAGATCATATAAATCCTTTGAATCATAACTTTCATCTAAAGAAGAGTCAACATGTGCATGCTCATCATCTCTAATAGGTGGAAGAACAAAGGTGTCTACATGCGGATGTTGAGGTACATGCGAGACACTTTCCTTGAATTGGAAACTACGTTCAATGATGAGATGGTATAAGGAAAGATAATTGATTATGTATCCCTTCACACCGTTGGAGTATCCAACAAAAATACACTCTGTGGATCAAGTGACTTCCTCTTTTCACAGGGAATCTAGTCCCATGCATGTGAACTGAAAATACGAAAGTGGGTCACTTCGGATTTGAGGCCTCTCCAAGCCTCGTAGGGGGTGTTATCCTTGGCAGATATATAGGGAGATCTGTTTTGGATGTAGGTTGAAAAATTAAGTGTTTCGACCCATAATCTCTGTGGAAGTGACTTTTCATGTAGCATGCAAGATGACATCTCTTTTAGAGATCTATTTTTCCTCTCAGCAACTCCGTTTTGCTATGGCATATAAGGAACTGTGTGCTGCAACAGAATTCCAGCCTCATGACAAAGATTCTAGATCTCATGGTTGACATACTCTCCCTGTTATCGTTTCAGAGGACTTTGATTTTCTTTCCTGAATGTGTATCAACTAGGGCTTTGAAATATTTGAGGTATTGAAAGACCTCTGATTTTTTCCTAAGAAAGAAAATCCATGTGAAGCGTGAGAAATCATAAAAAAAAATGAGAACGTACCTTGCTTTGCTGATTGATGGATGAAGAAAGGGGCCCATGAGGTCGCTACGGATCAGATCTAAAGGAGAGGAAACTCTCTGATTCTTTCCTTTGTCGAATTTCTCTCGAGGGTGTTTTCCAAGAACACATCCCTCACATATTCCTTTGGAAAAATGGATGTCTGCTAGACCATAAACCAATCCTTTCTTTATAAGCCATTGAATATATATGAAATTTAAATGCTTGAACCTTTCGTGCCATATCCTACTCCTTTCATCAACATGGGTAAGCAGTAAAGTAAAATCTGGTTCAATGAATTCGAAAAAAGTGTAAATCCTAGATTGATGATTTACCTCACTAGTAGCAACCCTGGAATTGGTTTGCATGTCATAGATGTCCACTGGATTAGGTGTGAATATGAATTTATTTAGAGTGCTGGAATTTTTCATCTGATACATGGAGAGAATATTGATGGAAAGTTTGGGAACGTGAAACACATTCTCGAAGCTTCCGTTGGTGATTTCAATCCTTCCTTTGCCGGTGACCTCGACTAGAGATTTGTACCCTATCAGAATAGGAGGACCTTTGCATGCATCCAATGAATAATAAAATGCTTTTGTGGTAGCCATGTGATGTGATTCTCTTGAATCTATGATCCAAGCATCGAGAGAGGAGTTGATGGTAATCAAATCATGGCTAGAATTTCCTTTCTTGGGATTTTGATCTTCTGGATTCTTCTTCTTGTCACCCTCGGGGATGCAATCTCCAAGGATATTTTTCTGAAGTATTTGAGTCATTAGATATATTTTTTTCTACATACATGTGGATTCTGGATGGAATCCTTTATGGAAGTATGCACATTTCTCTCCTTTTCTTCCCTTTCCACCTTTGGATCTGGAGGCATCGGTGAAGGGTTTTGAGTACCATTCCTTCTTCACATTTGCATGTTCTTTCCTTTTTTATTTATCTTTAGATTTATGATATTGATGAACCCTTCCATCTTGCACAGTAAGTTCATGGACCTTTGGGCCTTTGATTTTTCCTATGTTGACGAGTTTGGTCTGCTCTTGTGTTAGGGATTTGATAAATTCCTCAAGAGAAGGAATCTTCCAGGTGGATCCAAAGGCGAATTTGATTGAATGGCATGTGGATATGAAAACTGAGAATTTAGGAAAAAGTTTGGAGAGAATGGTGAGAACCATCTATTTGTCCTCCTTATATTTATCAACCTCACAAGCCTTGAGTTGCGATAGTAAATCCTTAAATTTTGTAAAGAAATCTTGGAGTTTGTCGAAGAGTTTTTGGACCCAATGGGAGAAATTCCACCTTGAGCATGCATCCCCTCATCTCATCATATTTTACAATGATCCATTCAATGGTGGTCAAAGCTTCATTGGGGCTTTTACAGGAAGATATGTGAAAAAGGAGATCGAGAGAAATGAGACTGCAAATTGTTCTGAATGCTTCATCCATTCAATTTAGATACTTGGATTTTTCTATGGTTGATGTTGGTTCTGTTTCCATGTTCATGGTTAATCTATACAATCCTATGCTTCAAAGATGCATGATCATCCTCTCCTTCCAGGAAATATAATTGTAAGGTGTAAGAATGAATTCTTTTGGGAATTTCGTTTTCCATTGTCTTCAATCTTTGGTACTATTGAGGGGTCCAAGATCCCTTTATATCAACAGTAGGAACCAAACTTGACTTAGAGGTCCAATTAGACTCTGTGGTGTTTGATGGTGGAATGGTTCTCTAGATCTTTCGATCTAGATAATTTATCGATGGGCTTTACTTGGGATTGACAGAATATATTCCCATGAAAGTGCCTCCTTCAGTTTAAATGTTCTCATTTTTTGTCTTTTATTTTATTAGATGAGTCTAATAAAATAATATGTGCTGGAATAAACCAACTGATAGAAGGAATTATTAACTACCGAAGAAGGTTGATCTTGGGATAACCCTCGTGCTCAAACATGGAGACAAAGATATTCACACATATTACAAGCCTAGTACTAATACATTAACTTGTTGGTATTTCATCATTGATCGAGATACAATTACTGTAAGAAAAATACGCATATAATAAGATGATTACAAGAAAAATAGTTTCCTTATCTCTAACATCAATCACACATTAACACAATGATTTTATTTCCATCATTAAGAACAAAAGAACTGCAAAAATATTGAAACAAATAAATTATCAATAGATTCAGAAAGTCTTACTCATTACAACATCAATTACTGAAATAAAAGTTGGTAGTAAGTCCTCCTCAATCCAATCACATAATGCCTTTGATGATTTTTTTTTTTGGCTCTAGTCCTAAACAACACTTCTCAATTAAGGTTGTTCAGAAATATTTCTTTACAATTCCAAAAAAGAGGGTCTTTTCCTAAAACCATCGACCTTTGCTAAATAGTCAATCCCTTTATTTATAAAGAATCACTAACTAAAAATAGCTGCTACAAGTTTAAGTTAAGTAAAAAAAAATATCGCCATGTGGTTCTTGGTCTCTTTGTCCTCTGAGAATCATCTTGTAGTTATAATAGAGTGGATGACTCTTCTTATATTTTGACCACTTGACAAAGAGATCCTTACATGTGTTAGCATACGGGAACCTGTGATGATCCATCGGGGCTAAAAGGATTTATTTAACTTCTACTGCCCATTCTCTATATTTGATGATCTTGGTACTCAATCGCTGCAGAACTGCATGAGCCTTGATCGGATGGTCCATAGAGTGTCATATTTGACCTGGTTCCATACTTGCCACCTGTGTGATATCCACTGCCCATGGTGAGTCTTTTTCTTCATGTCGCTTGACTATGTCATGCAGGTCGACAAAGTCTTTGGGTGAGCCAAATTTTGGGAGGACAATTCCTTTCATCTCCCAATTGATATTTTCCCAGCCTTTTTCACACTCCACCCACTTCTTTTGAATCTCCCGCTGAGGTTCATGGGCCATACTGCCCAGTATTCGACTGCGTTCCTGATCTGATAGATGCTTCTATCCCTTAGCACTCGAATACCATGGTCCTCTACATCTCGACCCTTCTGCACTGTGCTAATGTAGTCAACTATTTCTACTGCTTGGTATGATTTTTCATACCATCTCTCCACTTTTTTGTAGGTTTTCAGTGCTATAAGGGTTACTCTTGGAATTCGGCTATGCCTGCAGTGAAAATATGTCTTTCTCTTGTGAAATTTGTATAGGAATATTGGAACTCACTCTTTAGAAACACCGTGGCCTACGTCGAGTATTGATAGTATTTTTCCAAATGGCGTAGATGATCTAGCTCCTTTAGTGCAGCGACTAGTTTCTTTTCATCCTACCTTGCTCAATCCAACGTGGCATCAGTGATAGAAATCCTGATGATATTATATGTATTTGCATGTTCTGTACTGAGAAGATTCTCCTCCGTGGTGATGAGAATCAAGCTATCTAACGTGATTCTTCTCTTCTTGGTGGTCCTTTTCATGATAACTTTCCTCTTCCTGTCATAAGTGATCACATGTATATCGACGACCTCATCAACATTCTCAAGGATTTGTTGTTCCCCCCAAGTTAGCGTGTTTCCTAGGTTTTTTGCTATGTGTATTTATTCTAGGACTGGTTCCTGTACTTCTTTCATATGCTCTGATGACTCGACCTCCGTGTGTTGTTCATTGACTAGTGAGGTATCGACCAAAATTGAAGAAGCAGTGATAGGTTCAGTACTTACTTAGGGATAAGTTGTTGAAGTGTCGATCTATTATTGTTGCACTTCCTCTTTCTATCCACCTGATCCTAAATCCTCTCTGATGTTGTCTTTCAGGGTCTCTAATAGGTTGAGAAACTCAATGTCTAAGACACTTTTGGCCTCATGTTCTCCCTGCGGAAGGTTTTGAATTGAAGCATCGGGACTTGGGGAAGATATTTTCTTAGGTTCCTTCTCCTCTATAATTGGTATCAAAGTTACCAGGGAGACCTTTGAACTCTCCTCATCATCATAGCTGGTTATTATATCAAATAGGGGATTTGGCACACCTGTTTCTCCCAGAGTTCTTGGAACCTCATGCTGGGTTGGAATGGTCACCAGTGATCTAATATGTGGTGATGGAACTCTAGCGTTTTTCAAACTGGTAATTTCCTCCAGTTGTATTGACTCTAAGCCACTTGGCTCCTCTCTGATTGTGATTAGGTCGTCGTCCAAGGGGATCCTCATCATTTCTATGATTTGAGGATCATTCTCTAGCTATTCGATGACTCTCTGGGCTCCTTCTAGTAACAACAACCCTCTCCTTTGTGCCTCTGTGGTTTCTGCTTCTATGATTTCTTCTCTAACCCTCAGAGCTTCTTGAGCTAACTTCTATATTATTTCGACCTGCTCATCCATGCTCATAACTTTGAACCTGGTCATGTTAGGGTTGGCTTTCCTTTGCAATAACTCCTCCTAGTCTTGAGCGCATTCTGTAAAAATGTCATCCTCAAACTTGTCATGCACATATGGACAACAAGACAATACTTGTGAAGTGTGTTGGGGGACTAGGCCTTTATGGTTGTACTTGTGAAATCAGCCTGTTGGGAACTTGAATTCAAGCTAAGTCAAACCTCCTGTTTAGCTTGAGAAATGTCCTTCACTATATAACACCCCAGATGGAAGTCTTAGGGTATAAATGCTCATTTCTTATCCTTGGCCAAAGTGGTGTTATAGCCCTGCAGGATAGTCTGATAACGGATTTCTCCTACAATGAGCCAGTCTAAGATGTGAGCAGGAAGAAAATGTGGTGCTCTGGTGGCCCTGAACACCCTGATATAGGTTTTGTGTTCATCTAGATACTAGTGGCCTACCTTCGAGATCATTTTCTTGGCTTCTACAGACAGCCTTGGGCATTCCATTTTAAATATAATGAAATAAATCGAGGCGATGAATTCATCGCAAATAAGGGTATAAGATATTTTTTACCTGTTCTCCCATAGGATGTTGAAATAGACATGAACAGGAAGTTCTGCAATGTGCCAAATTAAATTCATACTGACGAAGACATTCCTCACACAGATTACATCTAGCAGGTACAAAGACATGTGAAAAGAGGGTACTTCTCCTTCTTTCGGTGTCTGAGCCTGTTGTACAATGATGCTCAATTTCTTGGAGATAATTGTACCCAGTTGAAGCTAATCCTAAAGATCACCACAGTGTATTCCAGGGGAATCCATGCTTCTGATATCTTGGAGCAGTCCTTTTCTCCATATAGTTGGCATATTAGAGCCATCAAGTAGATATACGGCTCCATCAAGGTCACTACCCCATACTAGCCATTCCTCCAGTTTGTAAATTTCTTGTGCTCCTTCCACCATGAGGACATCAATCGGTTGGTGTCATGGAATTCATAGAAATTCACCATGAAGTCTGTGTTCAACCACTCCTCTGGGTCCCTGATTTTGTAGTACTTATGAACCATTGTTGGGAGAAAAACTCTGACACATCCATCATTCTCGTCATTAATGAGGAACTTCTGCACATTTGTATGGTCAATTATCTAACTCAAAATATCAATGCAGGGAAAGAATGGAGTTCGACAGGCTACCAGATGTAAGCACGACCGTCAGATATTTGGGAAAACTTGTTCATCAAGTGCCCTTACATCTGGATCACTATGTGAGATACAATCCGGGTAATCTTCCTGGTTGATTATTTTGAATAGATCCCCCAACTGTGGGAGCATTATTTTTTATCTAGTGGCTTCTTCCGTATCACCAAACATAGGAGGTTGAATGAATGCCTTCTTTGCTGAGGTTTTAATGATTGGATCTGCCCTAGGAGCGTATTCCAACTGCCTCACAGTGCTGAGAGAAGAACCTTCACCAATCTTTTGCTTGTTTAACTTTGGTTCCCTCGGTGAGCGTTTGGTCTTTGGCTTTCTTGGAGACATTTTTTTTCCTGCAGATCGAACATAATTAAACACTGCATAAAAGATCAAATTCTAATATATAAAAAATTACAACTACCAAACTGATAATATTTAACACATACCTCTTCTGCTAGCATAACCTGGTTTTGATGGTATGAGAATCAATGCAGTCTTGAGACGCTCTCTTTGCTTCTTCAACTGCTCTGGAAAGGGAAACTTATGTGCAGAATGGAAGTGCTCAAATCTATTTTCATGATTTAAATAGAGATGATACTTACCTTGTCACATCAATTATTCAATTTTGGATATGAGCGTGATTCTACAAAATATGCCTCCAGATCTTCATCATATTTAAAATTAAATTCAATCTTAGGTTGGCGGCGCGGGCATGGGATATAATATGGTCTATCGACAATTTCAAATCGCCATTGGTTTGTCGGCGCATGGGGGATAAACATATGTGGAGAGAAACATTAACATGCCTATTAAATGGCATAATTTGATCATATCTCATGCTGAAAACATCCAATCGTTTTGCTAATTTAACGGGTGGATCGAGAGTCGAGGCTTCTCTTTAAACATTGTTTGTTGATATTTTCTAGAAAAATCTCCGATGCTGATCCATCTTCTTGTATAGATATGACATGGAAAAGATGACTTAGAAGTGTGACTAGGACATAGGGAACCTTAAGGTGACTCAGGACAGAACTAGACAATACAAAATACCTACGTGGAAAAGACACATGGCACTTGAAACTTGTGTCTTCGTTTAATCATTTTATTTGGAATCAAGGAATTTTATTGAGTTGATCATTTTAACAACATATCCCACCCTGCTAATGGTGAAAAGGTATCAAGGATCGAATAGAAGCATAACCAAGTGCTCCCAGATTAACCGCCTCGAAAATTGTCGATGCCAAAACTACATCGGGGGTTGGGGATCGATGTTGTGTCCATGCGGAAATTTTCACTGATTTAACCCTTTGATATTTCACCAACCCTGAATAAACACATTGATCATTGACTATCAGGGGTTTATCATGGCTCATGTCAATGTTTAGTCCTCTCATATTCCACGGACGCCAATGGGAAATCAACTAACTCCTAAATCTTTTGGCGAATAACTAGCGAAAACTTACCCCTCCTTTTACTGATACCGATCATACATCGATGATTGGTGATCAACGATTATTGTTATTGTGTGGTCATTTTACCTGTTTGGAATTTTATGACACCAAACACAGGCGCGCTAGTCACAATTTTAGCTGCAGATTCTTAGTTAGAATGCCAAGTTCTTTAAGGCAAAAAGGTTTTCAAATTGATAGGTTCAAACAAATTCACTTTGATCGATGAAAATACATGAAAACAAAATTATCAATCCCTCCACAACAGACTCGATTTAGACAACAAAACAAAGAAAACAAGTGGTACCCAATAGTTACAGAATTTCATAAAAGCTTTTAGGGTGTGTTGAGTGCTTAACAGGTACCTGGAAAAATAATTCGGTGTGTATTTTTCTTAGAATTTCATCGTCTCTGATACCATGTAAATGTGTTGAACTTGCACAAAATATATCTAGATGGGAATTGACATAGACAATTGCAGGGAAAATAGAAGAAAAGAGAAGCAGGAGAGAAAGAATGCAAGAATTCTCATTAACCAAATGAATAATGAATAATTTACACATGATATACTCTATATAACTCAACCAGTGTGAATTGGAGGAGAATCCAATGCACCATAGTGGTGGTCTAGAGTGATTTGGACACACACCATTATTTACGGGAGTAAACTTCCACCTAGTATAGTCTCTAGGGAAGTTATGAAAGTGAACTACCACCTAGCTGAGTTAACTAGTCTATCAGTCTTCAATTAACTGACTGAAACATATTGAAGTGAGGAGGAGATCAGAGAATCATGGGTAATGTGCTAGTCTAGTGATGATCCCAAGGACAATGCAAATTATCTAGTGATGATCCCAATGTTTCATGGTGACAATACCAATGTAGAATCTAGACTCCACTCAACTGATTAAACTGGAGTGAAAACTGAATAGAATATTCTCCATAGAGGGATATTCTTCCTAAAATATAGGAGACTAAATAATGACTTATAAGCAAGGAAAAGCCTTAGGAAAAATAAATCCTAGGTGTGTGTGAAGTAACTCCAACACATTGAATATCTATTTTGTGAAATGTTATGGACATGTATCATTGACAAATCTATAAAAGTGAGTCTGAAGTGGTTACAGAGTTGCAGGTTCGAAGGGTTGAGACTATGGGTACTGAAGTAAGGACTTATTGAATACATATGTAGGTTGCAGTACTAGAAGGGCATGGACATCCATAGGCCACAGTGGGACAAATAATGGATACCTATAGGTTTAATGAAGACAAAGTGTGAATTTCTTTCCAAAGATGAAAAGGAAGATAAAATCTATCTTCAGTGATAGGTTTTTGAGTAGAGAGGAAGCTACAGGAAAGTCTAACAGTGAGAAGGTACAACAAATCTATCTATAGTAACAAAAGGTATGTTATATGTTTATATTAAGTAGATCTTTGGTGAATGCTTGGGGTAGCCATGGGATATTGATATCTTGTTCTTGAGGGACTATTGGTTGTATTGTATATCGTGTTTCAGATAAATCTATAGGGATACTTTGCTACTGTATTGGTTGTTTGTTGTTGGATTAATTCATTGAGTATCTTGTTAATACATACCCTCTGTTATTTGGAGTATGGTTGAGGGTATATGGTTGAGACATAATGTTATCAATAGAGGCTAGGTTTTCATGATAGTGAGGGTTTGATGTGTGGTTAATGTAAGGGGTTCTTATACTACATGAGTTCAATAAGGCATATGTATGAACCTAGTACATGGTTGTGTTATACCTACTTAGATATTGGATGAGTATTGTTTATATCAAATCAACCAATTTGTGAGAAGATACAAAGTGATCAGACAATGATAGAGACTGAGACAATGACAAAGATATAGTGACAGCAATAACACTTGTGATACTAGAAGATATTTGTGCTAGTCCATGAGCTGTATAAAATAGAAGTGTGTATAGTATAGACATCTCACAGATCTGTAGGAATGTTTTGAATAAGTTTGGTACAGGTTGGGACACGATTTCAATGATAGTTATTGCATTGAAAAAGTTGATTAAGTGACAATGTCAGGTTGTCTACATTTGACATTTATACTTTAGGGTGGTTTGGGTGGGACAAGGATAGGTGGTTGTAGCCACCTTTCGATTGTAGTTGGAGAACATAGGGGGTTGTATCCTCCTTCTGGTTGTAGCCAAAGAATTGGGGAGTTGGAGCTTCCCTCAGGTTGTAGCTCGAGAATATAGGGGGTTGGAGCTTCCTTCCAGTTGTAGCTGGAGAACAAAGGAATTTGGTGCTTCCAATTAATGTACTTCTTAAATACATATAAGAAAAAATATTATGTGTTTTTCTCTTGCATTAGGTTTCCATGTAAAAAGATTGGTGTACTGTGTATGTGTATCTGTATGATTTATCATTGTTCATGGTTTATTTATTCTACACTTGTTGAATGATATTGGTAAACTGATCATAAGGATAACAACACTTATATATACTTTGGTTAAAAAGGATTAAAAATAACTATTATTGATTCATCCCCCCTCTTAGTAATCCAACATCAAAAGTGATAGAAACCTTGCAGGACATAAAGGATTGGAAATTGGAAAAGAATTACACCTACATTCTTGTTTAAAGATGAAACTCCCTGCCACACATATTTCCTAGGTATGTTTCAAGCAATCTTCTCACTAGGGAGGTGGAATACTAGACAATGGAAAGTGACATAGTAGTGTGCCTGTTTCGGTTAAGAAAAGAAGTTGGCATGGTTTCTCGATCAACATGGTCAAATTCATGCTAGTAAACCCCACACATGCAAGGAAGGAAGTATTAGTGATAAAGGAGTTGATACTATGTACAAGGAGAATGAATATCCATGACCCTAAAGGGGGAGTGTATAATAAATGCAAAACACTGAAAATGGTTCCCCCATTTGAACATGAGAGAAAGGAGGAGGAAGATTTTTTTTTAGAATCCAGGTCATATAAGGAAGTATTGTCCCATGTATCAAGTACATATTAAGTTGATTCTTTCCTGATAGAGCAAGAAGAGAAGAATACCCTAGTTCTTCAAAAATGAAAAAAATATAAAGGATTCTCGAGACAGATGAATGGGCTAGAAAAGAAAAGGACAAAGAATCTCTAAGGATGTTGTTCAAGGGTAAAGAGAGGGATAGAAAAATTAAAATATAGGATAAGTCACTTGGGGAAGTTGAGGCATCTCATGACATCACGGAAAGAGAAAAGGAACTGGAGGAAAAAAATATTGTGAGGCCGCAGAAGAGTCATGCACCCATGAGGTCACTAAAGCTGAAAGGTTTCACAAAGGCATGAAAAAAAATAGAAGAGGAAATTGCTTGTGCAACCATTTTGGAATGGGAAAGAATCATAGAAGCCACACATATAAATGAAGAACAAAGGAAGAATAAAGAATAAGAGGAGGAGAGAAGAAAAATTTCCACCCTTGGGGAAACCAGGCCAATATCACTTCTGATCTCCCCCTTAAATCCAGGGACTCCATTGAATGTAATATCGTCCGAATTCTCATATTCATCGGGCTTGAAAACATCGTAAATTGATGATAAAGTGATTACTATGGGTAAATTCTACTACAATAATTCAAAATAGGGAATTAAACAGAGACCATCGAAGAGATAGAATACAAGAGATCCCTTAGGGTGGAAAAAACCTAAAATAAATATTGTTTAGATTATAACTGGTGAAAACCCATAGAAAGAAGCAGTTGAGATGGTAACAACACTTCACACATTTTTATGAACAAACTCTGTTGTGGTAAATGAACTCAAAAAATGGATAAAGGAGTTCAAGTGTAAAGTATCCAGCCTAGAGAAACAAATACAACTCTAGAGGCAGGAATCAGAAGGAGAATTACATAGAAAAATAGATGAGACAAACCAGATACATGTGTAAGAAGATGAAAAGGTCATGCATAGATACACCCAATAAATATCAAAACTTACAGTGAAAGGAATAGAAAGGGATCAACTATTTGAAACACAAAATCAAAGAATATCACTTCTAGAGGAAGAGATAAGACAACTGCAGCTGGAAGGAACCAAGGCAGGAATCAAGTTCCTTTCTCTGTTCAAAAAAGAAGTTGTTGAAATTAATGAACAACTGAGAGAATATTAGGTTAACTTCTTCATAGAATTAAGAGACATCTAGGGATACAATGCAGAGATTGAAAAACTAGTTTACGAGCTAACAGAAGTAAAGGTCCACTATGAATGCATGGAGCAAGAATTCAATGAAATCAAACATTGGAAAAGCATGTACAAGAAAACCCCAACAACACTGCCCATAATGAATAAGAAAGAAAAATATAAGACATAGATGCTACTGGAAAAGTGGAACAATATACATCTTGATGTACAAGAAGCAATTAACAATGCTAGGAAAACCTGCATGTGGATATAGACTAACAATGATGAGATATTGGAAATGTATTATATTCCCTTAAATGAAGAACTAAACTAGGCATGGTTAAGTGAAAGTAGGGAAGAGAAAGTGGTGGCCATTAGGGACAAAGAAAAATAGGAAATTGAAGTGTTGGATAGGATTGAAAGGGAAAATATTGTTGGGTATGTGTTATATTCTTTGCAAAATTGATCTCATGCACTGTAGACTGATATAGGAGCAATCATCAAAGGGGGTCTGGGGGGTTCTTTTCAGCCCCCATCTAGGAGGGTTGCGAGGGTTTTGGTCCATTTTTGGTTTCCCACCCCTAAGAAAAATATTTTTGGTCCATTTTTGGCACTTTTTAGTGACTTTTCTGGCACATGGATTTTCCCGATGGTTTTCGAATTCCAGTTAAGGAATTAGGGATGTTGACTAATCCGGGTCGGTGGATTAGGGGTTTGTATGACACAAGATCCTACTTGTATATTGTATTGTAAACAACTAATACAATGAATATAAGATTAGATGTGTGACTCTAAACAAGTTGTTGGTTTCCCGATCTGGGTTTCTAGGGAAAAAATCTATGTGTAATGTGTGTGTGTGTGCCATTGTATATTTTATGTTTTATTAGGAATCTATTTGAAATAATTAATTATACAAGGTTAAAATATACATCTGGTATCAGAGAAATTATTGTCTTTAGTGGGATGCCTTTGTGTCTAAGGGTTTGTATCAGGTTTTTGATAAGCCTTGTTATAGTGGGAGATCTGTGGTATTGATTCTTTAGGTGAAAAGAAATGGGGAGCAATTCGAAAATAGAGATCAAGAAATTTAATGGGAAAAGTAATATGTGGAGGCTCAATATTGAAGATCTGTTGGTACTCAAATATCAATGGATCATGGTGGATCCAAGTACTGCACCTACATGAACATGAATGAAATACTAGAAAAAGTTGGATCAGAAGGAGAAGAGAAAAATCCGATTGTGTCTCTCAGATTCAATATTACTGAATGTGTTAGGGGAAGTTACAACCAAGGAATTATGGGATAAGTTGGGTAATTTGATGTGGACTCATCCATGTTGTCGAAGGAGATGAGAAGAAATAACATGGAAGGATATGTCATATATGCATTATTTGCAAGAGGATGCTCCAAGGAAAGAAATAGATCTAATTCCTCAAGTGGGAGATTTAAATATAACGATAGATCTAAATATCCTGGAAAGTTTGTGAAGGTATATTGGATATCTAGAAAATAATGGAACTACAAGAATAACTGTAGATCCAAAAGTGTTGAGAGAGGGTAGGGATATGAATATTCTCCTTATATAGAAGAAAAAACATCCTCGGAAGGAGGGGATGTGTAATTGGATTCTTCAAGAACACATGCAGATAATGAGGCATGGCTGGTTAAATCAGGTGCATCCTTTGATATGACTCCCCACAGGGAGTGGTTCTATGAATATGAAATGTATGATGAAGGTGATGTTTTCCTAAGTGATGAATCGACAACCAAAATCATAGGATGAGGAAAATTCAAGTTGAATCTCATGCATGGAAGGATTAAAACACTCCCTAGTATTCATCACATCCCAATTTTTTCTAGAAATTTATTTATTTAAGAAAAATGGATGATGTAGGGATAAAAACAATATTTGAGAAAGAAACATGTAGGATGGTTTGAGGAGCAATGGTGTTGCTGAAGGGAGTTCGGATTGGAACTCGATATAAGTTGTAGGGAATCACTATTAGTGATGGGTGAAATAGTTTCATTGTTTGTGAGATTGGATCCAAAGAAGAAAAAACTCCTACAGTCTCTGGAGAAAAGGCTATGTTGTGTTGTCAAAGAATGGGGCATATCAAAGAGAAGAGATTTTGACTACTACATGGTAAAGGTATGGTTGAAGATATGTCTAAATTTTCTTTGGATTTTGATTTATGTGAACATTATGTATATGGGATGTATAATAGGGTAAGATTCCCTTCTGGTGTAACAAGGGAAAAGAGAATTTTACAATTGGTGCATAGTGATGTGTTTGGACCTGTGTCAGTTCCATCACTAGGAAAATTTATGTACTATGTCTCATTTATAGATGACGTCTCGACAAATACTTGGATATATTTCCTCAGGAAGAAATATGAAGTCTTTGAGAATTTAAAGAGTTTAAGGTTCTTTTTGAGAATCAAACAGAGAAAATAATTAAGGTGATGAGGATAGATAAAGGTGGATAGTTTTGCAAAAATTAATCCAAATAATTATGTAGGAAGTGTGATATAGCAAGGTAGAAGAATGCTCCATATAAAACTTAGTAGAATGGAGTTGCAGAAAGGATGAACATGACACTGATGGAAACATCAAGGTGCATGCTTAGTGGTGTCGGGTTAGGATAGAAATTATAGGCAGAGGCAATGGGTACTACATGTTACTTGTTCAATCAATCATCCTCATAAAAACTGGATGAAAAGACTCCACATGAGGTATGGATTGGTAAGAAAAACTCTCTCACA
The DNA here is from genome assembly GCA_032191745.1 of Picea mariana. Taxonomy (NCBI): domain Eukaryota; kingdom Viridiplantae; phylum Streptophyta; class Pinopsida; order Pinales; family Pinaceae; genus Picea; species Picea mariana. The sequence continues at coordinate 302,076 of JASDQU010104997.1, forward strand.
CTTCTTAGGGTATTTGGATGTGATTCCTATGTTCAAATTCCAAAGGAAAGAAAGAGTAAGCTAGACAAAAAGGCTGAAAATGTATCTTTATTGGGTATAAATATGGTTTGAAAGGTTATAATATTTGGAACACAGAAACTAAGAAGGCAGTGTAAATCCAAGATGTGGTATTTAGAGAAATCAAAGATGTTGTCAAATAGGAATTCCTACCAAGGAAGGAAGAACTAGAGAAAATAGAGTTTGATTTAAAGGATTATGAATCAGACTCTAGAGAAGAATAGGAACAAGAAAAAGAAGATCCTCATACTCTAGTATGGAGGAGATCAGTTCAGGAAAGAAGAAAACTAGAAGGGTATACTCCACTTGATTTGTGTGAAAATTTTTCTTTGTCTATTACTAATGATGATCCTAGAACTGTTAGGGAGGAAGTGGATTCTAAGGATGGAAAAATATATAAAAAGGCCATGGTTGAAGAAATGAAAGCCTTGGACAATAATGAGTCTTTGGATCTAGTAGAGTTTCTTACTGGAATAAATCCCATTGGAAGTAGCTGGGTGTTTAAAAGGAAGCTGAATGTAGAAGGAAAAGTGGAGAAATACAAAGCTCGGCTAGTAGAAAAAGGTTATTCCCAGGTTGAGGGAATTGACTCCGCTAATATATTTTCTCATGTTTCAAAGTTAACGTTTATTATATTTCTTTTATCTGATTCTTTTGTGGTTTTTTTAAGTAGAACATATAGATACGAAGACAAAATTCCTACATGGGGATATGGAAGATGAAATCTACATGAATCAACAAGAAGGATTTTATTTGAAGGGAAAGAAGGATTTGGTATGCAAGTTGAAAACATCCATGTATGGATTAAAGTAATCACCAAGGATGTGGTATAAAAAATTTGATACTTATATGTTGGGACTTGGCTTCACAAGCAGAAAAGTAGATCACTATGTGTATTTCAAATTAATTTGTGATCATATTATTTATTTGGTATTGTATGTGGATGATATGTTGCTTATAGGAAGCAACAAGGAGATTTTCCATGATGTGAAAACTTGGTTTCTATCCCAGTTTGACATGAAGGACATTGGTTCTACAAATTTCAATTTGGGCATGGATATTAAAAGAGATCGAACAAACATGAAACTCTAGTTAAATCAGAGGAAACATGTCCAAACAATATTGTAGAGGTTTAATATGTGGGATGTAAAATGGTCAAGGCTCCTATTCCTATAAGTGTAAAGTTATCTTTGGATCAATATCCCAAGACATGGGAAGAGGAAAAGGACATGTCCCATGTTCCATATACGAGTAGGGTTGGAAATTTAATGTATGAAATGGCCTGTACTAGACTAGACATTGCACATGCACTGGGATTTTTGAGCAGGTATATGTCAAAACTAAGGAAGGAGCATTGTACAACAATAAGAGGGTTTTTATCTATTCATGTGGCACTACCAGCTATGAATTGTGCTACCAAGAAAGATCAAGATTGGACAGAGTGTTGGACATACATACATTTGCGGGTGAAGATTGGGTTGGATATCTAGATTGTATAATATCTACAAACATGTATGTGTTTAACCTATTTGGAGGAGAAATCAGTTGGATGAGCAAAAGACAGGATGTAGTGGCACTCTCAACTACAGGAGTTGAATGCATGGAATCCACTCATGCAATCAAGGAAGAAGTATAGTTACAAAGATTGTGTTCAAGTATTGGGTTGGTACAACAAGTTGTACAGATAGATTGTGACAGTCAGAATGAAATATTCCTGGAAAAGAACCCAACTTATCATTCAAAGACAAATCATATTGATGTTAAGTATCACTTTATGAGAGACATGGTTGAAGACAAGAAGGTGCTGCTGATGAAGTTGGAAAGTTTGGATAATGTTGCAGATTCATTAACAAAATATGTGAGCATTGTTGAGTTCTCTTGGTGTAGAGGAACTATGGGCATTTTTTCCCTAGATTGTTGACCATGTCATCCTGTAACCCCTTGTATGCAAAGAAAAAAACAAGTGGGAGAATGTTGGGTATGTGTTATATCATTTTCAAAATTGATCTCATGTATTGCACACTGATATGGTAGAAAAGGGGGTTTTGGGGGTTCTTTTCACCACCCATCCAAGAGGGTTGTAGGGGTTCAAGGGAAATATCCTCGAGAAAAAAAATTGGTCCATTTTTGGCATTTTTTTGGGTCAGTGTTTGGCGGTTTTTCGACACATGGTTTTTGTCGATGGTTTTCTAATTCCAGTTATGGAATTAGGTTTATTGACTAATTTGGGTCAATGGATTATGGTTTGGATTCCACCTGATCCTATATATATTATTGTAAATAATGAATATGATGAATAGAATATTAGAGGTGAGACTCTAAACACGTTGTTGGATTTCCCAGTTTAGGTTTCTAGGGTAAAAAAATCTATGTAATGTGTGTGTGTGTGTGTGCCATTGTATCCTTTATTTTTTGATTAAGAATCTGTTTGTATTGATTAATTGTACAAGGTTAAAATATATAAATATCAATTAATACATGATCCAATTAGTAAAGTGCATGTCATCAACAAAAAACTTTGCCAAAAGCACCATGAAGGACCTAAAAGAAGAAGTCATTGATAGGACATGTAACAATGAGATAGAGCTAGAAGAGAGGAAATAAAGAACGATAAGTAGTATCATGCATGCATTTGAACCATGGTTTGACTTCATCAATCATTCCAGTCTAGGAAATGATTAACATTTTCATGTTTTGTTGTTTTTCCTTTTTGTAAAATTTTGTAATGCAAAAGTCCAAGCAATAGAGAATATGAAATGAAATGAGGTAAATTCCATTCGAGATAATAATAATTACATAATGTAAAATGACTCTCTTATTCTATAAAAGAGAGCTCCTGAATAGATAAATGGACTTTTGCAGACTGTACATATTTATGATACTACTATCTCTATATGAATAAGAAGCATAAGGCACATGGGAACATAATTGTTTTTAAATGTATTATACTTTTTTCTTCTGATATATTTGTTGTGGGTCATATTGAATGCTCTTCATATGAACTATTTATGTGTTCCGTGTTTATAATTACTCATACATGTTAATATTCTTGAATGAAAGAAACAATGATGTTGCATGTTTCATATGCAATTATTTGTTATTAAATTTGCAATTTCATTATATTAACATGTTATTGGATGGTATGAACTATTTTAACTTTTAGTAACATTATCTTTGGTTGTAATCATTCTTATTCGTCTTTCTCCTAATCAAGATAGGTTAAAGTAGAGTATATATAGATTATAAGTAGTAACTTTATTTCTTCTCTAGATAATTGAGATGAGGATTTAGATTAAAGTTGGTGAGAAGAAATCTAATTTTCTTCTCTACCCTAAACAACCCAGTGGAAACCAGGCCCACATACTCGTTGGAAGTACTATCTCAAATGAGAGTGAGTCTAATTGGGGATTTCCATCAAGAACTCTCCCTTGCTTGATAGACCAATTCGACCCATCAACACCCACTGGCTTTTTAGTCCTATTCAGGTGACAAGGAACTCCAAAAACAACTCTCATTACACCATTCATGCATTATAATGTGGAATTAATGCAAACAATTTGATTATGAACCTATAAAAAATAATTCAAATCCTCTAATGCAATTCATTTTACATATGTTGAATTAAATCCATTTAAGAAAAAACAAATGAAAAAATAAATATATGGTTGTATATTCATAAAAACCAATAAGTACTTATCTTTCTAAGGATTGTACCAATTGGCTGGAAATGAAGAGCATTCTACCTAAATGTAAGCACTAAATGAAAGAGGCCACCCCCAAGCTAGGACTATGAATCCACAAGGGACAAAATTTATGGCTTGGCTTTACTATCTCCCACTTAGCCCAATTGATCTGAAAACGTGCGAGTACTTACTCTACACAAGTTTTCAATTGAGAATCTTTTATTGATGAATTATTTGCATAAGGATTAAAAGGCATATGATTTCATTAATAATAATTCTTTTAAACATTAATAAATAAAAAACATGAACTCAAAATGGATAAAGCACATGGAAATACAAGAGATAAACAATTGATGTTGATAATAGAGTTCTCCCCTCCTGGGCTATGTCTTTGGACTTGATTCAATTGGAATACAATTCGCTTTCATTCCTTCTTCAAAATATGTTGGGACCTTCTCATAAGTGATTACATAAGAGATGCCTTCTCCTTTAATGAGGATTCAATAAGAATACTCACACTAATAACTCTCCATACATCAAGAAGGATACTTCCTTACATGAATAAGTCTCTCAATACTTAGTAGTAGCACTATGGCTCTCTGACTCCCCTCATTAATTCCTCATTACTCTCCTTCTCCATGGATATGGATCACACAAGGATTTATATAGTTTTTCCTCACATACTCTTAAAAAAGAGCATTAATTCCTAGATCCACAATAATAGGATCTAATTACAAAAGAGGAAAAACAAGATCCATAAAATTAGGATATCAAACTATCTTCAAGCACATAATCGGAAAAGTCTCAAAACCATCCAAAGACTCTTCAACCATGCCCTTGATTCTCTCAACCTACCATTGAAAAAATTGGAAAATTGGTGTGAGGTGGTTTCTCACATAAAATCCAATTTCCATAATTATAATTTTAATGAAAAATACGTGAGTCACACTTTCCCCCACAAGTATTAATAATTTTACAAAAATGAATTAAATGCATGAGTTTTTCAAAAGATCATTTAAAGCATGATAAATTGCATGAGAATCTCACAAAGCATTAATCAAATAAAATAATAAATGCATGAGACATATTTCACAAAGCATTAATAAAAATGCGTGAGATTATAAAACTCATAAAATCATAAATTCATCACTTTTCACTATTCTCACCACTTTTTCACCAACTTCAAATCAACCTGGCAAACAAAGTAAAGTTCCTTTCATGTGTGGAGATCCTCCTTGATCACACCTCCCCAAAAAAGAACCTTTTGGTCTCCAAAAGTATGAACTTTATATGTATGAAAATGTCTTCAAAAGGCACATTCCTTCAAGACTCCTTCACCCATGTACTTCGGAATCAAAATGCAAAGCCAACACCTACAACTGGTGCAAATAAAATGTTTGGAAAAAGGAACACCCCTATATCCTTCACATCTTGTTCTTCAGAGTTGAAATGTTGAATCCCACATCTACATAAATTTGCAACCTATAGATGATGATACCTGTATTACAATATTTGGGGTGTCTTACTTGCCAAGAGTTTATAAAATACTCATTGGTCAAGTTTACAATACATGCCAAAATTAGGATTAGGAAAAGTCTCCTCATTCAATTGTTTACATAATAATTAAAAAATGAATCCACTTAAGGAATAAGGTGAAAAAATAACTTTTCTCACTCTCCTCACATAAGAATGGCTAAACACAAGACTTTTACAATTCTTCATCATCAAATTTAACAAATTGTGGTTCCCAATCTCAGTACAAATCCCAAAGTTTTGAAATCTTTCTATCATTTGGTGATGGACACCTTGCCAGCTCTTTCAACATCGAATTTCATCCTGAACCATTGCTTCCATCAAAATAAAGGACTCTCCATTCTTTTCTCTCTGAAATGACTATGCAAATGCGTGATGTGGCCCCTTCTAGCTTTCACTTGAAAATTGAACTAGTCACTTCGGTCAAGATCTAGTCGAATTGTGGGTGGAAATGAAATTCCTTCAAGATCCACACCAGCGAGATTAGCAATGAAACAACAATCCATCTTGGGAAAATAGATTTTAGAGACTCGACACTATATGACATGACAATGACATGACAATGACCCAAATCCTGTAGAGAAGGTGGAATTCCCAAACCTAGCAGTGGCCATTGGAGTGGGACCGCCACTCATAAATCCAAATAGGTGTTTATTCGGTTCTTCAATAAGGAATAAATGATACCAATGATGAAAATAATGTCTCGAACAACCATTGCATCCACCGACCAATTCCAGCGCCAAAAGACTGACATATTTTCGTTGTTATGTTCTTACACCAATTGTGGGACTCCTAGTGTCAAATGTATTCCAAGACCTCAGATATCATTTTCAAATCCAAGGCATAGATCATTCATATTATTTCTTGGTGGAATCATAATCCATAATGAATGAATGCATTAGGCCTTCCTTCGAACGCTCACAAGGAACATTTATGGAAAACTCTTGCATTGTGAAATCCACTCCAAGATCAACGCCACTTCACAATCTTTTGGAAAAGAACCTGAATTTCAAAACTACCACCAAATATAACCATCGATGCTAAAAAATATCACCAAGTTTTAATTATTTTCTAACTTTAGTTGATCTTACCCAACAAAACTCTACCAATTATGTTAGGGACATTAACCATTTCCAACTATACAAAGGAGATCCTCCAAATGGAGTCCCAGTTCTTTTAGTGGTTCTAGTTGGACCTTCCAAACTTGGATTCCATACATGTGAACACCTCCAAATCCATTTCGACATTCATATTCCCTACCAATTATGCACTGGAGACCCACCAATGTTTCACCGTCAGTGGTTAGAACCATCAAACCTCTACAAAAATCATGCCCATTACACCAAAAACATCTACAAAGATTCTGCATGACATGACTATCATCGATCTTGGTGTTGTTGGGAATTGTAACCATTTCCCTGTAGAGTGTGGAGGGAAGTGATAGAAAAATAGTATGAGATGCGTGGAACTTCCCTTGATGCTCCCTATCCTTGTAACAATTTTGCGATAATTTGGTTTCCAGCATGACAAAAAATTTCCATGTCTCTTAACTGAAGATCTTTGATATGATCTAACCGATGAAACCCACAGTGATATTCATATTCCTCTCCATTCGCCTACCCAAGGTTTTGATATGCACGTTGTTCATTCCATTCGGTGCCATTATTTTTTATTACATAAAGAGGTCACATAAAATAGGTCAATAGTGGGCATGAGGGTGAAAAATCACTCCACATCAAACATGTGGCATGCATATTCATTCATACACAAATTCCCATTATTTACATTGAAGTTTTGTCGAATAATTCGATCTTTCACATGGTGATTACTTTCTTGGGATCTACAATGAAAATCAATGCCTGGGTTGCGAGCGCAAAGGAAAAAAATGTCTTTGTGGGATTCAAACCTCTTCCCATCTTCACTTACCCTTGGTTTTATACACCATGCATAGGCTTTGATGCATGCATAGAGATCATCCTTGGCTTGTAGTTCGAGATGCAATTCTTTAATAATTCCATTGAGGACTTCTCCATGAAGCTACAATATCTCTTAAAGCTCTTGCTTCTCTTATTCTGCAACCTGCAAAAGTCTCCTCAACTCTGCATTTTCAACTTGAATGTTGTTATTTATCTCTTCTAATGCTTGAAGTTATTCTTCTCACTTCGCTCCTTTTCCCATCATGTAAAGTAGTCATCCTGCTCTGATACCACTTGATTTGAAAACAAGGGAGTACTTACACTATGCAAGTTTTCGATCGAAAATATTTTACTGAAGAATTATTTGCATAAATATTAAAAGGCATATGAGTTAATTAATAACAATTATTTTAAACATCAATACATAAAAAATATGAACTCAAAATGGATAAATCACATGAAAATACAAGAGAGAGACAACCGATGTTGATAAGGGAGTTCTCCCCTCTTGGGATACGTCTCTAGACCCACTTCAATTGGAATACATATCGCTTTCATTCCTTCTTCAAAAGATGTTGGGATATTCTCATAAGTGAGTACATAAGAGATGCCTTCTCCTTCAAGGAGGATTCAAGAACACTACTCACACTAATAACTCTCCATACATCAAGAAGGATACTTCCTTACATGAATAAGTCTCTCAATACTTAGGAGTAGTAGAACAATGGCTCTCTAACTCCCCTCATTAATTCCTGATTACTCTCCTTCTCCATGAATATGGCTCACATAAGGAATTATATATTTTTTTCCTCCCTCACTCTTAAAAAAGATCATTAATTCCTATATCCACAATAATAGGATCTAATTACAAAAGAGGAAAAACAAGTTCCATAAAAGTAGGATCTCAAACGATATTCAAGAACATAATGGGAAAAGTCTCAAAAACATCCAAAGAATATTCAACCATGCCCTTGATTCTCTCAACCTACCAGTGAGAAAATTGGAAAATTGGTGTGAGGTGGTTTCTCACATAAAAACCAATTTCCATAATTATAATTTTAATGAAAAATATGTGAGTCACACTTTCCCTCACAAGTATTAATCATTTTACAAAAATGAATTAAATGCATGATTTTTTCAAAAGCTCCTTTAAAGCATAATAAATTGCATGAGCATCTCACAAAGCATTAATCAAATAAAATGATAAATGCATGAGACTTATTTCACAAAGCATTAATAAAAATGCGTGAGATTATAAAACTCATAAAAGCATAAATTCACTACTTCTTAGTATTCTCACCACTTTTTCACCAACTTCAAATTAACCTGGAGAACAAAGTAAAGTTCCTTCCATATGTGGAGATCCTCCTGGATCACACCTTCCCACAAAAGAATCTTTTGGTCCCCAAAAGTATCAACTTTATCTGTATGCAAATGTATTCAAAAGGCACATTCTTCAAGACTCCTTCACCCACGTACTTCACAGTCAGAATGCAAAGCCAACACCTGCAACTAGTGCAAAACAAATGTTTGAAAAAGTGCACACCCCTATCTCCTTCACCTTTTGTTCTTCAGAGTTGAAATGTCGAAGCCCAAATATGCATAAATTTACAACCTATAGATGATGATACCTATATTACAATCTTTGGGGTGTCTTACTTGCCAAGAGTTTATAAAATATTCATTTGTCAAGTTTACAATACATGCCAAAATTAGGCTTAGGAAAAATCGCCTCATTCAATTGTTTACATAATGGTTAAAAAATGAATCCACTTAAGGCATAAGGTGAAAAAATAACTTCTCTCCCTCTCCTCACATAAGAGTGTCTAAAAAAAATCCTTTTACAATGCTTCATCGACAAATTTAACAAATCGTGGTTCCCAATCTCGCTACAAAACCAAAAGTTTTAAACTTTGTATATCATTCGGTGATGGACACCTTGCCATCTCTGTCGACATTGAATTGCACCTTGAGCCAGTGCTTCCATAAAAATAAATGACTCTCCATTATTTTCTCTCGGTAATGACTACACAAATGCGTGATGTGACCCCTTCTAGCTTTCACTCGACAGTCGAACTAGTCACTCCGGTAAAGAGCTGGTTGAACGATGGGTGGAAATGTAATTCCTTCAATATCCACACCAACGATATTAGTAGCGAAACAATTTTCCAGCTCGATAAATTAGAGTTTAGAGACCCGACACCATATGAGATGAAAAAGACCCAAATCCTGTAGAGAAGGTGGAATTCCCAAACCTAGCAGTGGCCATTGGAGGAGGACCGCCACTCATAAATCCAAATAGGTGTTTCTTCAGTTCTTTAGGAATGGAGAAATGCTACCAATGATGAAAATAATGTCTCGAACAACCATTGCATCCGTTGACCAATGCCAACACCAACAGACTGACATCTTGTTGCTGCTATGTTCTTACACCAATTGCTGGAATCCTAGTGTCGATTGTCTTCCAAGACCTCGGATATCATTTTCAAATCCAAGGCATAGATGATTCTTATTGTTTCTTTGTTGATTCATAATACATAATGAACGAATGCATGAATTATTCCTTCCAACCCTTGCAAGGAATATTTCTAAAAAACTCTTTCACTGTGAAATCCACTCCAAGATCATCACGACTTCACGGTCTTTTGGCAAAGAACCCAAGTTTCAAAACTGCAACCAAATATAATCATCAACACCAACAACTGTCGCCAAGTTTTAATTCTTTTCCAACTTTAGTTGATCCTTCCCAACAAAACTCTACCATTTATGTTGGGGACATTAACCATTTCCAACTATACAAAGGAGATCCTCTAAATGGAGTCCTAGTTCTGTCAGCGGTTCTAGTTGGGCCTACCAAACTTGGATTCCATACATGTGAACACTTCCAAATCCATTTCCACATTCATCAGCCCTGCCAATTATGCATTGGAGACCCGCAATGATATTGATATGATCTAACTGATGAAACCCACAATTATATTCATATTCCTCTCCATTCTCCTACCTAAGGTTTTGATATGCACGTTGGTCATTCCATTTGGTGCCATTATCTCTGATTACATAAATAGGTCGCATAAAAGAGTTCAACAGTGGGGATGAGAGCAGTGAAGCACTCCACATCGAACAGGTGGCATGAATCTTCATTCATACATCAGCTCCCATTCTTTACATTGAAGTTTTGTCGACTAATTCGATCTTTCACATGGTGATTAATTTCTTGGGATCTGTAATGACAATCAATGCTCGGGTCGTGAGCACGAAGGAAAACAATTTCTTTGTGGGATTCAAACCTCTTCCCATATGCACTTATCCTTGGTTTTATACACCATGCACAGGCTCTGATGCATGCATAGAGAAACATCAATGACATAATAAATGTAAGAGGGATTACTAGAAGGTTCTTCCTCTGGAATGTCCTTACACATGAACTATCTAGCATACCAATATTTTCATAATGAAATTAAACATTACCAACAAATAGACTAATGTGCCAATACCCGTGGCCACATATACATAATGCATCTTTGCATTGACTCTAGAATACCACATATCTATGTCATGTATTCCACCAGGGTGAGTTGGAAGGTCTAGCCAACACCTCGACATGTCATCCAAACTCTTCCCAATTGCTTGTTCAATAATTTGGATACCTTCCTCTTAAATGCATACACAACACTAGGGACATAATCCCTTAGTTTTCTTCTATGTCGACACAAATGTTGCAGTCCAAACATTGGTTATATAGGGGAAAACCATTGATCACTTGTATGGTGTTATAGCCCTTCCATATCCAACCACAACATGGAANTTGGAATGCATTGTTATAGCAGAAGTGTGTCTAGTGACTTAACCTGATTATGATTTCATAACCAAGATAACATAATATGTAATTAAATCTCACATAATTGAATTCAAGAATTAAAAAACATTTATATACCCAAGGCCCTATGACTTTACATCAATTCAAATATTGAAATTTAACTCAAATATTGAATTTTGATTGAAGGAAATCTTACCTCAATTCCCTTCAATATTTATGCATCATAAGAAATCGAAATGCATACTTTCATGGTTGCTATCAACTTACTTGATGCTACATAATCCACTAGTATCTTGTAGAAGCTCACATGATTCCTTTATTAACCTCTTGATTAAATCATTACCATTCTCATTTGTCTTCTTACAGATGGTTGTCATATGAAGCAGTAGCATCTTCAACATATTCAACCATAATATACACATTTTTCTTGGATACATAATCCATCATTACACTAAAAGGACAACACCTTCTAGCAGAGGTTTTTTGTGTTCCAAAATTAGGATTTTTTTTCAAAAACACCTCCACTACAACCTCCTCTATTGCTTGCATAGGTTTTAATGGATGTTCCATATAACTAAAATTATTAGGTAAAACGAAGGTTGTAAAAGAGGTTTATTTTATTTTTATTTTTTATTTTTTTTTGTGCTTTTATTGTCAAAATGAACCAATTATCACTTACATAAAACACCCCAGTACGTACTTAAAACTAAAATGCATCGATGCTCCCTTACATAAAATGCTCTGGTACATACATAAAACTGAAATGCACTAGTGCACCATAACATAAAATTTTCTGTTGCATACATTAAAAAAATGAACTAGTGTGCCATTACATAAAATGCCTCGATGGATACATAAAATTTAAAGGCACCAATGGATTTATATTTATTATGCCCCGGATTCCCATTTTGTTGTATGCAACATCGATTCTCTTATAATTTTTATGCACTGGTTCTGTATTGTTTACATATGGATCATCAGGGATTTCTTAGTTTATTAATGCACTTGTGCACTTTTATTTTATGTACATCCTAGTGCTTGTATAATTTGTATGTTCCATTGCTTGTGCAGTTCCTTTATTACCCTATGCACTAAAAGGTATTGGAATTTGAATATTCAAGGTGAGATGTCAACTCCATTCTTTGTTCTCAAGCACCATTACTTTTATTACATTTAAAGCACCGATGATTTTATTATATTTAAAGATATGGTGCATTTATGTTATTTAAAGCACTGATGCTTTTATTATATTTAAAGAGCCAATGCATATTTCTCATGTGCACATCGTAAAATTTTGAAACGATATATATTTTCGCATGTTATATGCACTAGTGCTTTAGTATACTTAATATGCATTGGTTCTTTAGTATACTTAATAGGCACCAGTCCGTATAACACCTTAAAAAACATTGATTTCTATATTATGGTACACACCATTTTTTGAGTTCATAAGAATGCACCGATAAATATATATTTTAATTAATTGATTGTTTTACAAATTTTCAGTTAATCATCTCAATATATATATATATATATATATATATTATAATAATGTTTTTTATATTTTTGTTATTGCATTTTGATATAATGATTGCATTAATATGATATCCAATGGATTACACCTCTGTTATTTGCAACATTTTAAATCAACCACATATTAATTAATCAACAACACAACATTTTACAACAATTGACAATGCAATAAAATAAGAAACCCATTTTATTATATATGAACAAGAGATCCATGGTCATACAAAATGGGACAATGTAAATGTCTACAATAATAAAAATGGAACCAATATCTAATTGTTACACTTTATGGTGACATGTGATAATGTAATTGGGACATTATGTCCACTACATTAAGCAAAATCAATTATATTCCAGATAGATATTCCAAAACATACAACTTGAACTAACATTCAATTATATTGATTGTCATTCACCACTTGAACTGTTGTCATCTCTTGAGCTGCATGCATCCCTCATTTCTTGATCAGTTGTAGGTGATATTGTACTTTGGTTATTTAAACATATGTTTTCTTTCTTGATTTGTTTTTGACATTCCATATGTTCATGTTTTAGCTCTACAAACATAGAAATAAAGTGTAATAAGTAAATCTATATTTATATCTTAGAATATATATGATTGCATAAATAAAAAAAACATAGCATAGTTTCCCCTTGTTTTTCTCTTGGAATTTTCATAATCTTCCTAAAAAAAGAAAAAGCACAATTTTTTTTTAAATGCACATGAAAGTAAATATAGAAAAAAACAATTAATTTGGTAATTATTGGAACATATTATAGAAAAACATGTTTAGTAATAATACCTTTTAAATGATTAGTTTTTTTTAATTGCAAGTTTTTTCTATTGGAAGTATCATTGGTCTCATTGACCATGGCTCCAGAAATGCTTCCTGTAGTTTACGTATAACCTAATCCTTTGAGTCACTGGATTAATTTTTGTTTTGTAATTGAAAAGTACGTCTATACATTCTTTCCAATATATCCCCCAAATATATGTAAAACAATTTTTCCCTCGCATTCAATTCAAGCACCACTCGAGATGCACTGATGACCAAGTCGTCATCATCATTTACATCCTTAATCATTTTTGTCCTCTTAGGATGAGATTCCATTCCCTCGCTATCAGTCCTTGCATAACATTAAAAAATGTGAAATCTAGTCTTTTAAACTTGTTGGTGATTACTATTAAGAAATTCATTTTTAGTAAAAAGTCAAAGAAAAAATTCATGTTTATTATGTTTCGATCCATCTGTTTCCTTTCTTTGCAACATTTCCATAAATATTTTATGCTCTTTTGCATTCATATTGCAAACAATCTTATCGAGTTTCTTCAAAAATTTTCTCTACATGACACACATTAACCAATACACATCATTAATTTAAACTTACAAATATATTATTTTTTTAATAAAACTTAAGGAAAATGTCTCCGTCTCTTGTTGGGATGAGCTACCATCATGGTCATTGCAATAATATGTTTTCCTTGAAATTACCGCATCCATATTGTATAAAACAAAATCATGAATCATCAGAAATATAAATTATACTTTTTTTACACAATCTAGTATGTCAGTGCACGTCATTAAACAGAATGCCCCAGGGCGTCAAACATATATATGCATTGGTGCATACTATTAGTCATTTCACACCACTAACCCATATGCATATGATACTAAAATATATACTATTTATATTTTTGATTAATCGATGATTTCGATAGATATATGTGACCCAATGCACTTTTCTGTATAGTGAGCACCATGGTGCTACCTCTGTACAGCTGCCCCAGTGCAATTTTCCTCTATAGTGTGCATCACATACTACATAATTTGCTTTTATAAAATAATTGACAACGACATGGTTTGGGATCTGATGCAATAATTGGTACCATTGCAACAGATACCAAATTCCCCATATACAACTAAATAAACCGTATAAATATCTATTTCTTAAAAAATATAAACTACATATAAAATATAGAGAGGAGAACTAAAAAAAAAGGAAATTTAAGGCTTCCAATATCAAAGTTAACTATGAAACCCTTTTTTCTTATTTTAACATGCATTGAAAACAAATTGATTGAAATGATTAGTAGAATGCAAACAAGTACCTGGAATTTCTTGTCTGCAGGTTGGTATGTGTCCTATGGATCCCTTCCAAATTTAGCACTTCAAAAAGTATACCCACTCCAAAGTCTTTGGTGGTAAATCTCTCTTCCACAAATATTCCCTCTAAATTCTACAAAAAAAATGAAATAATGAATAGTATTTTAATTTATAAGCAAACACATTTCAAAAAATTAAATTCTCGCTCTTTTTTGTTGTTGTGGTTTTTCATTGTATATATCGTACATGTGTGCTACAAAGCGTATCAATACACTTTGTATATAAAAAAAAACATAGTAAACTATATATTTAAAAAAATAAATTTTTCATCAAATCAATGCGCCACACAAATTAATGCGTCTCAATGCATATATACTTAAAATCACACTCATACCAATTTTATCGATAAAATATAAATGAAAACCTTCGCAGTTAAAATTTATGGATATTTTTCTTTGTGGAGGCTCTAACATAGGTCACGACTTGATGCATCTCATGGTGTATCACACTGATGTGTTCTATATATATAAATGCACGGGTACATAAGAAAATAATCAAAAGCATAGATTACTTTTAAAATCAAATTCATGCATGTATTGATGATGGTGTTGTCTCAAATGCAAGGAAAATAAAGTTATAATATCAAATGACCAATTCTTTAGATTCCATTGCATTCCATATCGTTTCAAGTTTGTCAACTTCTCCCCCGCCATTTGAAGTAAGTATATAATTTATTTATAATTCATTTATGTAATTGAATTTATGTCATTTAGGCACATGCATTTGAATAATTGTTAATTCATTTTTTTAGGATCATAATTCATGATCGATTTCATATGCACAATATATTCCATAAGTGAAAAAGTGTCGCAGGTGTTGGAATATTG
>JASDQU010104997.1:317706-333760 GCA_032191745.1 Picea mariana
TGGAGAGGGAAGGGACCCAAGTCCTCTTTCTCCATTGTGTATCTTTGGATTTCATCAATCAGACCTGCTTATATATTGGTGATATTGGTCCATTTTCATTTGTTTTTATTTTTGTTTCTATGCTCATAGTTTCATTTAGTTTTTGTTTAATTCTTGTTAATAGCTTTGTTGTTTTCTTTCTAACTTTTTACCATACAGCTGTCATGACTAGAAGAGCCCAACTAGGCATGTAAGTGATCACTTTTTGCTCACACAGCGACGAGAAGAGTAAAAACAGACACGATAAAACCCAATAAATGTCTTGATGTAACACAAAAACTACACTTGTTTGGATTCAAGTGAATCTAGTAGTAGAAACACCTTTCAAAAATAAGTTGAAGGTGAGCGAGATGATCAGATATCTTGTGAGAATGTGATGCAAGATCATCAATATATGTTTTGAATATATGTTTTAGGTCATGAAAAGAGAAGGACATGGCCCACTGAAAAGTAGCTGCATCATTTTTTAGGCCAAAATAAATTTTCTTATATGCAAAGGTACCCCAAGGACATATAAAATTAGTCTTATGTTGATCCTTGGGCTTGATCTGAATTTGATTCTACCTTGATAAATCATCCATAAAATAAAACACTTCACAACCCTCACATTCATCAATAATCTGATCAATGAATGGGGTAGGAAATTTCCCTTTCGGGCATGCCTTGTTCATATTGTAGAAATCCATACATACTCAAATTGTACCTTGATTTTTATTGATAGGAACAAGGTTTGACACCCATTCCGTTAATTAAACTGGGTATATGAAAGTATCCTTAAGCAATTTCTCTACCTAGACTTTAATAGTCGTTGCCTTTCAAGGGTTGATTGGGTGAATCTTTTTCCAAACTGGCTTGGCATCATCATAAGTTCTAATCTCATGTTCAACAATATGAAGGTCAATTCCTAGAATTTCCTCATACGAATAGGAAAAAATGTTGCGAAATTATTTAAATAACTTAGTGTACACTTGAATCTCCTCAGGGAAACAATCCTCTCCCATGAAGACATTCTCGATGATGCCAGGGGTTTTGGAGATATCAATTGGAATCGTTTCAACTATATTCACCATGTTTCGTTGACATATATTTTGTGCATTGCCAAAGCATTGATAGGGCGAGTGACATTTCCATTGATGGTTGATACAAACTCTCTATCTTCCACTCTCTTAATCTTGGGTAAAAAGTATGATGTATGATGAGGATCATCCCAAGGTATGTCCATACCCATCATTGCCTCTAGAATCACCTTGTTAGAGGGAAAGACCAAGTCCAAAAAATCATGTGAAGTAAGAGACTCTTGTGCCCAAATAGGTTCTATAACCAGATATAGGTCTTGAGGGGGAGCTGGATTAGAGTTGGACAAGGTTTGTTGAACAATATTGTACGCGACCTCAGCTACGGATAAGAGAATATCCATACCAGGATTCCCTACACATTCCATCAGAGCCGATGGGGAAGGTAAAGTCCACGAATCGTTGAAATAAGTCATTCAAAATGAAACCACTTGGAAAATCACAGCCTTAGGTTGATCAAGGACAACCAAAATAAACTTAAATAATTCGAAGACGATGAAAAATCAAAGTACCCATCAAATATGGAAACAATCCAACACCTAATTTGACGGTACCTTTCTACAGGTTATAAATCATTGGGATCATGGATGCCCCTAATGAAGGGTCTGGACGAGAGAAGGAAAATTGATCAACGGTTACNTACATAAGTCCAAATTTGATCAAACAAATGATTGTATTTGAGAGGCACACCGACTACTTCGACCTCTACACATAAAATGTTTCGCTCCAACTACACACGGAAGGAGGGGCTTATGCCATGCGGTCGAAAAGAATGTCTGTCAAAATAATTTAACAAAGTAGGAGACATAGACAACTAGGGTTGACCAATATCCTTCCAACATGCTAATGACATAATGAAAATTGATGCACCCTCATCTACCATTGTGCGTAAATATTTCATTTCAATGATTTCGGTGCATAAACCACTACTATATGAAAGGCAACGTAGTGAGGAAAATAAGGCTTATGATCGGAAGGGTAAGAAATGATATATCATTAGTTAGCTAACTCGATAGCACTTAAAGCGAAAAATGAGGCCTTTCTCTACGAGGGGAAACTATGGATTACCTCCAGAGAAAACATCGCACAAGGGGTTTGTGCAAGATCTTCAAGGACATAGTAGTTATGAGTAGCCCTTTCATTTGTATTATGAAAATATTTCTTAAACGCACCTTTGGGAATGCAAGTCACGGTTTCTCCCATTTTCATCTTGATATGCAGATGAG
The DNA here is from genome assembly GCA_032191745.1 of Picea mariana. Taxonomy (NCBI): domain Eukaryota; kingdom Viridiplantae; phylum Streptophyta; class Pinopsida; order Pinales; family Pinaceae; genus Picea; species Picea mariana. Next base: position 320,045 of record JASDQU010104997.1, read on the forward strand.
GCAATAGGTCAGGAGATTCTTTTCCTTTCTCAGTAGATTCAGGCATTCCGTAAGCACAGGCCCTGGTGTAAATATGTGCATCCACTCTCATCATGTACACATTTGTAGATACAGTGTTAGCATTAAGTGTGGGGGGCACCTGATTTCCCCCAGACACATTTTTTGATGAGGAAGTCTATGCCATAATATTCCCTTGAGGGAAAGGGTTAGTTAACACAACAAGATGGTGCAGCACCAATAGCTTCTGGGCTTCCTCCATCCAAGGGAATTGACAAGTCAAATGATCATCTGTGAAATGCTTCCACATGAACTTAACCTTCTTCTTCTCATTTTTACCCACACCAACATTGTTAGAAACATTTTTGTCACTACCCCTTTCACCCTCCTTTCCTTTTCCCTTTCTTTTCCCTTTGGACTATTGGTTATCCTTGGGGTTTGTCATTTGCATAGTGTGTACTTCCGATGTGAGGGTGGCAGGGGTAGCCAGACTAGAATTTTGGATGGCCACTATCGTTTATAGATAAAATTGTTTCATTTGGTTGGAAAACTGATCTGTGGGCTTGTTATGTGTTGAGCCAACAATTCCATCGGAATGAGGCCCAAACATTGGTTTGGTCAAGTCAAATTTTGACCGCAGTGTGTCAAGAAGAATCTCATAAAGCATGCCAGATTGAGAATAAATCAATTCCAGCTGTTGATCCCTCATTATAGCCTCTTCCTCAAAAAACACTTTGTAAGTTGCAATGTCTTTAGAAACAAAAGGAACTAAATACTTCAAGAACTACTAAGAAAAAATGCAGGAGGGACCTTTACTTTAATCAAGCTCTTGCAGAGACGCCATTCCTGGATATGATCAGAGATATCAATGACCTTAGTTTTATGAAATTTAGCCAGGAATTCAGTGCTGACATGGTATCTCACTGGTAGATGGAAATGGTTCAAGAAAACCATCGCTAAATCATTAAAGTAAGAGTACATCAATCAATCAAGCTTAATATACCACTTCGTGACACCCCCTATGAGAGTGCATTGAAAAAATCACAGCTTAATATAGTCGTCCTTCAACAAATTGGAGGAGCACCATAGGTGAAAAGTTTTAACATGATCGCCTAGATCTTCACCACGCTTGCCTTCAAATTTTGGAATATCTGAGGGAAACTTAGTTGGCATAGGAGGCCAATGTGGATCATAACAAATAGGGTCATTTAACAAACTTGACAAATATGGAAAATGAATATTTTCCAGAAATGGTAATCTGTGTTGTAGTGGAGTTAAAGGGAAAGAGGAACCTGGATATTGGTTGGCACCATATTTCCAGGAAAATTTTTCCTACTGGCCAAGGTTCTGGTAGAAACCAAGGTTTCCTTGGTCAGTGTAAGGGAGATATGCACTATTTTTCATCATATACGAATTGAAATAGTTTGATGACATACTTTTAGTGGGGATTTCCCCCTGCATGGTATTCCAAAAACCTTGTTTGATCTTTCCCCTAGTCGATCCCTTGGTATAGAAATTAAACCTTGATCAAGGTTCCATTGAACATGGGAGGGGTTTCCCCCAATTGAAATCCATTATAGAAGTATAGAACCCTACCCTGGATTTCCAAGACCTTGAAAGGAAGTGGTTCCTATCATCAATACTTGAGAAGGTACAAATCCTTGTGTAGTGTTGGATTGATTGAGAAAGGAGTTTCCCCCTGACGAAACACGTAGATGAAGAGAAGGCATTATTCCTTCATAGAATGACATGGACCCAACCAGAGTCATATAGGAATGAGGCATTTGACTCCCTTTGCTAAACAAGCTAGAACTGGCATTGGTCCCAGATGATTGATGAAAAGCACCTCCAAGCGAGGGGGACGGAGGGGGAATATGACCCCCACCGTAGGGAACAACATTGTATGAAGAAGAGGTGCCATCGAGATATCCTTGCAAGGTAATAGTAGAAATCCTTTCCCTCATACCACTAGTCTGTAAAGTGGAGTAGGTTAAATTCAAACTTATGTAAAAACCTGACATCCCATATGAGAAAGGAGTGGTAGATGTGTTATGTATGTTCGAAGTATGAAAAGTGGTTGAATTCATAGAAGAGACTGTTCCACTTCTAGAATTGGTAGGTGTCTGACGAGAGGTATTCCTTGTAGGGGAAGGTGGGGGAGGGGGCATGGTGCCCCCTCCATCTGTGAACATGATGGGAGTGTGAGGAATCCTGGTAGAGGAAACATCATTTTATTTCATAGAAAGTCACCTAATGAGACAACGACCAGGGCTACACACCTCAGGAGGGTCTATTTAAACAAGAAGAGTCCATGAGAGGTTAGTTATGGGAGAGTTCCAGGGCCTGAAGCCTTCAAATTTAAGGTCTGAAATTCTTGTCTCTTCCAGTGTAAGAGTGTCTCTTGTAGGAACAGGATCATGCACAATTTCTTGTGGCCCAATATACTGGTGTAAGTGTGACTCGAACACGGAAACACCCTCCAAGTATACTCTATAAAGCGTGGTCTGATGTATGTCCTAGGTACCATGATATTCCCCACGCAATCACATGTATGAGTACCTATAAAATAAAACTAGGTTTCCAAATCGTAGTTAGTCACCGAGAAGGTACAATTTATTGTTGGGCTAATAATATGAACATGATAGATATGTCCAAATCCTTTCAAGGGTACCAAAAGAAAATGGTCCAGAAGAAAACTGAGGATCCCAAATGGATTCGAGGCCCACAAAGCTCCATATTCAAATGCAGCCAACAGAATCCAAATAATGACCCTTAAATATGATCCCCACTATTTTTGTTCCAGCTTTGAGGGGTTATCTCCTCTACCTTTCCTCACAATACCTCGTGTTTAGCCCCTGTGTTAGAGGGGGGTCCTCGATAAATTTTACGAAAAATGGACTTCTACACTTCTTAACTCAGAATCTTATGTTTATTCAATGTCCTTTGAGAGTTTCCTCTTCAAACCTAATCAAAGGCCCTAAAGCCTAGTCTAATTGATTTTAACATTAAGTGTTAATTTTAGTGGCTTGATTACTCAGGGGCGTGGTAGTGAAACTCGTGATGTTCTTTTAGAGACGAAAAAGAGGAGAATTATAGAGATTTTAGAAAATTGAGCTTTAAATGAAAATGAAAGTAAGATATGTCCTGTAAATGAAGATTTGGCTCCTTTTTCACTTTAGATGCAAACTTTTCAAAAAGTAAACCAAGATCCTATGCACAAGATATCCTATTATTTTTTTTCATTTCCAATGAAATACAACTAATCAATCCTTTTCAGAAAGAAAGTATCAAGGAAATTTGGGTCAGAACTTATTTTCTTTTATAAACCCAACCTAAGTACAACCAAACAAACATGCAAAGTAACATGCAAATGCATTTAAGAAACTACTTTTTTTTTTATAATTTTTATATGCTTGTGAAATGAAAACAACAAAACATTTGTATTTTTTTTCTTTCAAAGCATACCAAGAAAGAAGAAGAACAACCAAGAGACTAACTTAGGTCCTAAACCACTACCAGAAAGCAAGGATTCACCAGAATCCAAAGGAGAACCTAAAGCTTAAATGTACACCTTCAACTTGGATAAAAGACAACAAGAGACACAAAAAACTAAATAGAAAGATTTCTTTACAATTTCAAAAGAAATCCAAGACAAAAAAAATTCCAACAAGAGTTAACAGATACCTTTTGGATTCGGGAGGTCGTAAGGAACCAAAATTTTCTTGGGAGAAAAGGACTTTTTTTTGAAAAAACTCTTCAAAAGAATAGAAACAAGTGTTAATCACAGGGAAACATGTGTATTTCCATGGGTTTTATTGAACTCAGAGCGTGGTTATATGCATGTTGGGTATAGACCAGGGTGTGTATGTGATTGAACAATCTCAAAAAGAGAAAATATTCAGGGTGACCATCTAGATCAGGAAAATTGGAAAAAACCTATAAGGTGTCTAGAAATTCGTATAGACTTAGAAATCACATATACAACAGGAATTCAAACAAAAAATAAACTCCTAAAAAGACCCTAGAGAGCTTCCCTAATGGAGTCTACAATTCCACTATGGGAAAAAATCCCCCTAGTCCAGGTCTAGTGACTAGGCAGAGCCATGACACCTTAAAAGACAAAATTACTCCTATTCTATCCAAATCCAACAAGACCTAATTATAATTAAGGGAAGGGAGAGAGGATCTAACTATGTACCTTAATTCCTTCCATGTGTAGTGGATCCCTTCTTGTCATTGTTCACTCCTAGATTGCAGGCCTCCTCCCAACGCTGGTCTGAAACAACTTCAAAGAACAAAATATAAAAACATATTCATAATTACCAATATCACTAAAGGGTTTTAGATATTAATGAAATCCATTTATAAATATAAACATTAAGACATATAGATCTGGGACAAGAAGATTCTCTTTTATTGATAACAATATGGAAAGTTACAACCTCAATCTTGTCAATGTCACTCCATGAACCTCACCTAGGTTCCTCTATTTTGACTCCAAGTGCACCATTGCCAATGTGAGATCCTCACAACCAACATGCCAATATAGGAGAAATGGATGGATTGTATAAGGATGATAAATGGTTGGGAATGTTGAGGATGAAAACTCAGAACGGGATTTAAAAGGCTTGGAATGCAAGGGAGAAATTTGGTAGAGTTCACTTGTCTCTTCTTTCATATATCCAAATGACCCCCCCTAGGGCCCTTTTATATGGAGAAAATGATGTTTATTCAGTTTTCATAAGCGATACAAGAGCTAAAATGGTTGTGCAACCTGACATAGCCCATAAACTTCGCCCGAAAGCACATAAATTTTTAATTTTTGTAATTTTTTAGAGTATACGTGGGATGTCAGGCATGCAACTAGTGTATGTACGCACATTGCATATGTAGCAGAATGCATATGCCATACGAAAAGTTGTTTTTTAAGATGAACCTCAACAAAAATTGTTGGCAAATGTGTACATGAGTAGGCCAATGTTAGAAATGCATAGTAGTGGAATTTTGAGCTATAACACCAACCTGTAGAGGACTTTAATCCTCCTTTTCTCCACCCTTCCACCCTCACTTCCTTTTTTATTCTTAAGACTTCAATTTCTTCCTTTGGACTCTTCTTATTTATTCCACTTTCATATTTACTCCTCTTTTAGGTAAACTCCATTTCCACCTAACTTTTCAACTTTTGTTATTTATTAAAGTCATATTTATATTTAATCCACTTTCATTTCAACTTTTGCATAAAATGCGTTTCCACTTAAGATTTTCACTTTTGTATTTATTAAAGTGATACCAAGTTCACTTTTATATTTAATCACTTACTTACCTTTGACATATATTTGATCACTAACTAACCTTTGACATTAATGACAATTTATTCAACAATTGCCAGCTTGAGTGGATCTAACCATTGGTGGCTGCTGGAAATTGTTTGGGTTTGAAGGGTCATCCAACTTCAGCCTGAAAAGAATGATGGCCAAAACTTGCTACAAAATATTGACTACCATGTTGATCTGACAGAGTCAATGGTTCTCGATGTTGCATCAACAAATTTCCCTTCGACTACACTCTAAATGATAATGCACGAGAAAGTATTCAGAGGGAGACTCACCAATATTCATTTTTTTCATCACGATCATGTCTCAATAGAATATACAGTCACCAAGAAAACTTGACTCTACTAGTGTAGTAATCGAAATTGTTTCATTCATTCATTTTCCTTCTTTCATTATTTAAACCACTCGACTAGGTGATCCCCTATATTCTGGTAGTCCACTCCATTCATGTAGCTCATTATTCATGTATCTTTTACTACAACTCCATGTCATACTCCACTATGGTACTTCTTTTCTTCATGTTGACATCAATGCCAACACGGTATTTCCATCAACAAGCTCTTATCAAGAGAAATATACCGCAGAAAAATGTTTGATGAAAATGGACAACTACTTTACCTTGCAAATTGTGTCATGCCATCTTCAAGTGACCTGCAACTTGGGTCAATGATATTACACCATGAATTGGATCTCTTTTATGACAAGACAATAGTGTGTCATTGTTCAAAATGTAAAGGGTTAAATACGAACTCTCGACCTGTCACATTATCCCATTATATTAATAATAGACTACCAAAAGTTGATGGTTTAATACTTTCCACTGCAGTCAATAATTCAATAGGTGATATAGAAAAGACACGTAGGAACACTTCCATATGCTCGTTTTTTGAAATGTTGGAAGCCATATCAACTAAATTTCATCCTAAATTGGCCAACCCGTCTCCTTTTTTCGAGTCAATAGAGAGTTCTTATAGTGAGCCAAAGTATAATATCAATACTACCCAAAACATCTATACTAGGAGATCCAAAACGTTGTATGAGCTGAGAGAACAATGTCCAAGTACACACCAAAGTATGTTCAAATGTTGGAAGGTAGCGATGAATTCCTTTTTCCTATCCACATGCAAAGTAAATACCAATTTTTTTACAACCAAGCTTTGTATGATGCTTGGTTGTCTTTCATGCCTATGCCCGATGTTAGAACCAATTTCTCTTTTTGTGGTAATAGTTATATGATTTCCAAGTTTGAAATAAATGTTTCAAATATTGGGTTGTTTATCCTTTCACATGTATTCATTCCTCCCAAACAATCATTAGCACTTATGCCATTTTCTGGTCCTTTTTATAGTTGCTCTGATTACTTGAATATTGTTAAATACAAACATAACATATCCATGTATAGTATGTGCATGAATGGTTATGCTTCTGGAATACTTGATGGGAAAAACCTATTATATATCGACGATCATCCATGAACTCATGGGAACATTGCAGGGTTCATAAATAGTTGGAAGTCCTCATTATTTAGTGCAAACTATTCCTTTGAGGAACACACCAATGATAAATAGTTCTTTATGAAAACGAGGCATCCAGATTTGTTGTTCTCCATGCAATACATAGTTTGTCTCCTGGTGATGAGTTTTTAATAAACTATATTTCCGTAGAACACCAACCACTTTTCAAAAAGGCCTTGCATTAGGTCTACTTTTAGATGTCCCCTTGGGGCGTAAGAAAAAAATGACCGAGTAATTTTATTTTTGTATTTTCAATGGAACTAATGTAAATGTATTGCTTAATTTGACATTTGTTTTATAAAGTGGTTGGTTGCATGTTACAATCATTACATAAAATATGGGGACTAAGCTCCCTACAACATAAACATGGGTAAAATCATGAATATGGGTAACCCAATTGTCACGAAAGTGTTTCCCATCTTCATGATTTTACCCACACATGGACTTTTGTTTAGTTTTTTATTGAATTTGCTTAATATTTTTTATATTAATATAAAATCAATTTAATTTAATATTCTTTTAACCTTAACAAATTAATTAATTTCTTCACTAACCAAATATAATAATTACATTTTCTTATGAGAAGATTCATAAAGTTGGTGGTGGAGCAAAAAATAATAAAGTCATTCAAAGTAAATGGTGTATAATAAAACTCATTATTATTAATGATTTCATTTTCATATTTAATAATTATATATATTTTTTAAATTGGTATTTGAAATTCATTATTATTAATAATTTTGTTTTCATATTTAGTAATTATGATTATAATATTTTTTTTTAAAATATAACAATTATAAATTTAATTATGAACAATGATTATAACGTTATCAATAAAATAAATGAGAAAATAACATTTCATAAGAGTAATTTTTCTTTGTAAACATGTTTAATCAATATATTGTATCTTGCTCGACAACAAATAATTCACCTTGAAAAAGAGTTAAACATTATATGACATTAATGGTTATAAGTTTTTGCAATTATAATCCAAAGTAAACGATTTCATAAAACTATAGTTAAACATTATATGGAAACTATAAATTCTATTGAGTGGTACATCTTAAATTTAATTTAGAAACAAAGAAATCATTAACATACTTATAATACATTTTATAGATCAAACAACAACAACATCAACATGATTTGAAAAAACACAATACACATGTGTGCTATACTATTTATAGCCCACCGGTGTGATTGAAAGTGCACCGGTGTAGTTTTTACATAAAAATGCATTGAGAAACAATTTAGTTGACAAAGTATGTCTGCAAACTTCCACACTTAAAGTTTTGCATAGGTTGTGCTTTGCGGAGTAAATCAATCTTTTGTGCCTATCATAATTTATCGCATGGACTTGATCCTCTCCTCCTCTGTGAGCCACTTGACTTTATCTAAGATATTGTCCTCATCATTCTTGTAGCCATAATATGAACTGGTGCCAATTCACTTGTAAATCACATACATACACCTCCTCTTATTCACCTCGAGGGGGATTATCGAATATCTCTTTGATGACGGAAAGGGATTTATTATCCTTGAAGTATGTGTAACTGGGCCCTTTCAAGTGGAACGAGAAACATCAACTTCATTCCCTTCCAATTCCTTCATCTTGGCCCGTACTTTTGCATAATTGGTACTTCCAAGCTCTATTATCAGAGCTTCCCAATTTCCCTTTTCCTTGATCATCAAGAAAGGACCTTGGTGGATATCTTAATTATAATATTGTTCCAACCTCAAGAATGACCTAAGGTCCATGTTGTATATTTAATAGAAGTTAAGAATTACATTTTGAAAAACAACTAATGATCCATAAGTTTTGTCATCATGCCTTATCACTAAATATTAAGCATTTCCTTGGCCTTATCCTACTCCTCGATGAGATCCTCATCCATGTACTTATTAAGAAACTCATGTTTCTTCTTCTCCACAACCATGTGCTCAATCACTTTCTAATTCAGAAGGGACACATGGGAAACAAACTCTCACTCTATTTGTTGTTGGTTTCCCTTGTCCTATTCTCCCATTTCTTCTGCCACATTCTCCTCTTCCTAGAATAGGACCAACTTAATGGAAATGACTTCCCCTCTCTTGATCATCAACCTTACCTCTGTATATATAGACTCGATCCTCTACCACTCCCTCACTTCTTTGGCCTGGATCTCCTCTTCCACGAGGCCGCTCGAATTTCTCTAATAAATTGTTATTTTCATCCCTATCACCATAATAATTGGTGTCAATTTTCTTGAAAATACCATCCTGAGACCTCGTCTTCTTCACCTTGAGGGGATTACCAAATAACTCTTTGATTCTAGGAAATAATTTCCTAGCCCCACTTGTACAATTGATAGATGGAAGATGGCATGTTACAATATTCTAGCAACCAATTGTACAAGGGGGTCTGCAAAATTCCTCCCCAACGTCAAAGAGCTATTCGATAATCCCCCCAAGGAGAAGAAGAGGAGGTCTAGGCATGAAATTTACAAGTGAATTGACACCAATTATTATGGCTATAGGAATGACGAGAACAATATCTTGGAGAAATTTGAGTGGCTTGAGGAGGAGGAGATTCATTCCAGAGTGTTAAACAGTTTGTCCAAGTTTCACCTCTTTCTTGGTTCTAGGATGCTAGTTACAACCTGCTGAAGTTCTAGGCGAATTAGTGTTTTTGGTCTGGAATGCTACAGGTACCTTCTTTTCCATCTTAAACATTTTTAACATGCCAAAAAATTTAATTCATCTCTAAGACTATATTTTATAGTTCAATATATTTCCATAGACTACTCCTGCACCCCAATCTGATTTCAGAGCATAAATTTATGGCCCTTCGAAGTTATTTGGGTCTTAAAATTTACCCTCCACTATTTGTCCTGTAACTTCCTCATAAAAGCTCTGTTTGATGAAGGGTTTACACCATTAGAAATCTCTCTCCGAGATATTTTATATGAGTTATAGAGACATAGTGTACCTTGGTACACTTTGTTCTCGAGGTTTTTGAGTAGATAAAAACGTTGTTTAAGGCCTCAAAAACGCGCTACAAAAAGATGACCTTCCGAAAGTATAAAATGTCACAAAAATTCATGTCTTTTCGGTTGCTGTAGACCATCCAAACGACTTCATGTGCACAAATTTGAACCTGTACACCCATATTTTTCATGTGCAACAACACCATATGGTAGTGCATGCTCCGTGCACCTACAACCAATGTGAATCACTTCTTTGTCGTGTCAATAACTTTTGCGCACTACTTTTGTGTCGCGCACCAATATCCACCGCACACAATTTTGGTTCATGCACTAATACATGTTTCGTGCAATTTTTTTTTTCCCGCTAATATTTCGTGTGAATTTTACTCTACCCTCTGCACCATGCCAAAGTTTAGTACACCCCCACCACGCACTAGTACTCTGCGTGCATCATTAACAAAATTGTCACGCGATAGCGTATACCCACATTGCGCACGCACCAACAAAATTCCTTTGCACTTTGTCAATATTGTGCACACCACGCATTCCATTATTATGCGTGTACACACCACGCACGTCAGTATTACACATGCGCCACTCAATCCGCACCACGAAATGCTAAATTAAGTGCGCACACTCGCACACCAATATTTTTCTGCGTAATGCCACTCTGCACTGCGCAACGCCAAATTTTAGCGTGCGCACCCACCTGCCAATATCGTTTCCGCGCAATGCCACTCTACACCACGCAACACCAAACTTTAGTGAGCACACCCACACACCAATATTTTTCTGCGCAATGTCACTCTGCACCGCGCAGCACCAAATTTTAGTGTGCACACCCGCACTCCAATATTTTTCCGCACAATGCCACACTGCATCGTGCAGCGCCAAATTTTAGCGCATGCACCAGCACACCAATATTTTTCCATGCAATTCCACTCTGCACTACACAACGCCAAATTTTAGCGCGTGCACCCACGCATCAATATTTTTCCACATATCACAAGATTTTCACTGCGCATCATGCATTTTTAGTGTGCATCAATTCCTCATGAATTCTGCTACATAAATTGGGGATTTTTCCTAAATTTTTCCCAATTTTTACCATAGACATTTTGCAACTATGAAATTTGTTCAATTTCACCCTGATAACACCAATTCAACCTCTGCAAAACAAATTGTTGTTGATTGACATTCTTGGAACAATTTTTTCCCAAACTCAATTCATGAATTGAGAATTTTAATCAACTAATATCGCTCCATATGTCATGGCTTCCCTGTAACTTCAAATTCGACCAATTTCAGGTATGAATTTGCTAGAATAGATACTAAATTAATAATATCTCACTACTTGGCCAAATTTATCAATTTTCCCATGAATTTAACAACAAAAAATGGGGATTTTTCCCAATTCCATGCCATTGCTTATAATTTTTACCATGGACACTCTGTAACTTGAAATTTGGCCACTTCAAAATCAATCCTATGTGAAATTTCTCTTCAATTCAACTTTCTCAGCCCATCCAGGTTCAGTGTTGAAAATTGGAGCTCTGATACCATATTGTAACAAACCCGACCACCCAGGTCGGGTCATGCCACCGAAAATATTTCATGCTCTGATACCATATTTTAACATCCCCAACATCCAACTGTGCTATGCCACGCAAATTGTTTTGAACTGTATGCAAATTTAAACATATACACACAGAAACTCTTGCAAAACTTTATATATAAAACATAAAATAAAGAAATACATTCTTTAAATGCACAAATTAATACTAAAATAACAATAAATATATACATGCAGAATAAACAGGAAATACCCATAAATATAAAGACAGGTATAAACCACACACAGGAAAAACCCATAAAAATAAACACATAAATAATAATAATGCATGTAATTTAACACAGAATTGACACTTCTCTTGGTAAAAATATCACCAACTCTGTGCAGACCTTCCATGAACCTCCCATCCTTAGACCACACTGCTCATCACTCTCAGCAATGGGTCACCCTCGAGCTGGGACTAAACTCCACCCGGGTAAAGGGATTCATAACCAGGATGACGTATCTCAGACAACAGGAAAGACTTCGTCATAGATACCAACTCAAACTAACAACCTACAGTCCCTCATTCCCTACATGCATGTTCCACCTAAGGAAGTGTGCCCCTTATCTGCTCAAAATTCCCTCAGTTTCCCCACTTCCCTTCGAGGGCTTCAACAACAAGCCAGACATGAAGTCTCAAAGCCATATAGCTGCAATTTAGCACCTTCAGGAATCAATTCCCATAAATTTTATCACCTAGATATAAACTTCTCAAAGGCCTGACAACCCACCTCTTCAGTCTCCCACAGGCATGACAACCCTCTTCTTCAGTCCATCTCCCAAGCTAACCAGGTACAGATACAGGTATGGGTACAGATACAGGTACAGGTACAGTGACAGGAAGGTACATATCTAGTTACAGGTACAAGTACAGGAAGGTACGAAGGAAAGATGAATGATTGAGTGAATGATCATGGAATGAATGAATGAGCAAATGAACTAAGTCCAAACTATATGTATGCATGTTCCCAAGTTTACCCTTGTCATGTTGGGAGCTACTTTGGCCCACTTATCCCCTTCCTTAGAACTTAAAATAAATAATTATCCATACTTTATACTTTAAGGAATATTAATATTATATTCCTTTTTGGCTTAAGCTCCCTAGCTTATCCCATTATACTTAAATTTTAGCTCACCCCTTTCCCTAACTAGTGGAGTTTAGTCCCCCATACTCTTTTATCATGGTCGGTCTACATGCAATGATGTATTATATTAATGATATGAGTATTTACATACAGAAAAATAGGCTCACTAGCCTTCAAGATCTAGGCTCTCCATCCTAATTCAACACATACGACTCCTAGCTTATAATAACTGTCTCTCTAGCCTATAAAACACAACATATACACAAAGGCTCTCAGGCCTCAAAATTGCGTGCACTTAAGTTTGTTTCACACAGTATCCTAGAATGTGCACACTTCATCATTTTAGTGTGCACTATACCATGGAAGGTGTATGCAAAATGATGTAACAAATCACCATCTTATAAACACATTTACATTTACATTTAAAATTTGGGGTTCAACCCAGAGGTATTACAGGAACAAAAAGAGAAAATGTACCAGGAGGAAGGGCCCTTAAGAGAACCAACAAAGGGGAAAGGAAAACAAAAAATCCAGAGGTCACCGTGAAAACAACTAGAAGAAACCCTTGTGTTGATGTGCATACTAGTAGGAGTGAAGGTTTTACCAGATTTGATAGGACGTGTAGAAAAACTATGTTATTTAGACCACGATGTAAGAGACAGAGACAAATTTTTGGAGTTTGTGTAGCCGATATACTTCGAGATAAAAGGGGACAGCGTGATAGGATTACCAATATGAGAACCCAAATAGTGGATACAAGGCTTATATAACATAGGTATAACGAACCTGCTAGATATCCCACATTTTGGAAGGGGTAAGGACGTAAATAACTACATCAAGTAGTTCCTCACAGTTATGCACAGAGGAATTTTGTGGTTGGATACACAAGTTTCAATTAATGTTGATATGATTGAAACTATAATAGGTCTTCCCACATATGGGGAGAAACTTGTAAATTACCTAGATGACAAGACCAAGGAGAAATCCTTGGCAGAAGAAATGAAGCATACCTATGGAACAGAGAGAGGATCTAGGGGGATCATCATCAATACAATCAGTGAACCCATGACAAGGTTAGAAACAAAACTAATGGCCTGTAAACTAATCAGGAAGTGTCAAAAATAAGAGCTTCTAGTAGGGATAATAGAAGTAGTAGTGCAGTGCGTGAAGGGGCCTATATTTATTTGGATCCCATACTTGCTAAAA
>JASDQU010104997.1:362478-373779 GCA_032191745.1 Picea mariana
TCTAGAGAAAGTAAGCACCATAAAGACTTTTCTGCAATCCTATGTTAATTTATTGAATGACCCATCATTTTTTAAGGTCTTACAAGATATGATAGAGAGGTGTAACACATAGGTGGAAGGGAAGTTATAACATAAATCAATCAATCATCTCCATACAAGAAGAAGGGAAAGCAGAGAATTCACACTGAATGACAACATTGGGGATTTCAATATGGGTGATTTTATACTGGATTTAGCCTCTGAAGTAAATTTCTTACCTAATAATACATGGTAGTGTATGGGGGAACCTACCTTAGGATATTCACATGGCCAGTTGAAACTAGAAAATAAACATAGGGTGTTACCTATTGGTAGACTTAAAGGTGTGATAGTAGATTTGGATGGAGTACGCACCATGGTAGATTTTGAGGTGATAGAGATAGTGGATGGCATGAAACCTTACCCAACATTACTTGGACTGGATTGGTAATTTGATAACAAGGATATAATCAACCTAAAGACAAGAAAAATGACTTTTGAATCAGGATAATATAGTCATTTCACCACTAGATCCTTCAGAAGGAGAAAAGTTTGTATAGGCCACTTGTTTGGATCTCGAGGAAATAAACCAGTCTTACAGAACCACCATGCAATAAGAGGATTATGTTGACCCAAATATAGATGGGGTACTTAGTTGGAGAAGAATTACATCATGTACTTCCAACTTAGACACAGGTTTGGAGAATTAGCAACAACGGTTACATGAAGTTTCCACAAGAAGGTGTGCAAGAATAGATTGCACAGTAGGATGGGTTGGTACAGAGATAAGAGAACCTCCAAGATTTCATGGGATAAATGAATTAGAGGAATTTTTGAAAAAATATGAAGATCAAGTGTTAGAAAATCATATTCTCTTATCCCTAGATATTTCACTCAAGGAAACACCTACAAGATGTTGGGGTGTGCAAAAAGAAACAATTCAGTACTAGTATCAATGAAAATGACTACTACACATTAGATTTGGCATAGAATAGGGAAGAAATAAAATGTAGAGGTATGATGAACAAGGAACACCAGTAGAACACTTGGAGAAGTGAAATACACAATGGAGGATGACACTACCAAAGGAATGGCCTCATCACTTTATCCATACATAGGGAGGAACCCCAGGGAACTGGTATATAGATCAGGAGATGTGCAGAGGAACTACATAATGGGCATGATTAAAGAATAATTTTGTAGTAACTTTCTCATTTGAACATGAGAACCCCAACATTGATTCAACGTTGAAGATGATATGGGGAATGATATTTATTGTTGAAAAAGAGGTTGAAATCATGACATAATATCAACAACAGAACAGACAGACAGTCAAAGAGTTACTTTCATGATATCATGTGGAAGAAGAAGCACCTGATGAAGATGATCTACGCAACATTCAGATCACAGAGATTGAAGGAGAAGGAGAGGTGGGAGGTCCATCTCTGGAGTCAAAAGTATTTGCTTCACCAATCAAAGTTAATAAAGTTAACATTAGGATGAATGAAAATCCTAAAATGGAAAGTATTGGAGACTACTGGGATGAGAAAACAATATAAAGAATAACAGAGTTACTGTGCGAATACAGTGACCTATTTCCAACAACCTTTACAGATATGAAAGGCATAGCAAGGGAACTAGGTGAGATGAAAATACGCCTCAAACATTAGGCTAGACCTCTCAGGCAAATATCTTAAAGACTGAATCTAGTGTCTAAGAAGAAATTAAAAGCAGAAATTGATCGAATGTTGGAAGATGTCATTATAGAAACAGTTGAGGAATCTGAATGGATCAGTCCTATGGTATTCCAAGAAAAGAAGAAAAGGGGGATAAGTATTTGTGTAGATCTGAGGAAACTTAATGATGATTTCTTACATGACCCTTTCCCTACCCATTTTATAGATGAGGTTTCAGAGAATGTGGGATGCCAAGAAGCATATTCATTCACATATGGCTTATCAGGTCACCATCAGATCAAAATAGCTCTAGAGGACAAGTATAAGACTACTTTTTCTACAGAATGGGGATCCTACCAATATACAGTCATGCCATTTTTTCAAGAGTAGTCATAGATTCTTTTAAGGAATTCATACATAAATTTCTAGAAGTATATCTAGATGATTGGACTATATATAGTCTTTTAAAGGACCATGTAGAAGTGTTAAGACTAATGTTGGAAAGATGCAGACAATGTCAGATATCATTAAATATCAAGAAATGATTTTTTGGTAAACCTTTTGGAATAGTGTAGAGACATGTAGTGTGTAAACAAGGTTTACTAGTGGACCCTGCTAAGATTGATGTCATTGTGAATTTACTACCACCAAAGTTAGTGCACCAGTTAAGAGAAACACTAGGACATACATGATATTACCAGAAATTTATAAAAGGGTATGCGCATTACTTCACCAATGGAAAAATTGTTAAAGAAGGACACCATATTTCAGTGGAACGAGGATTATCAACAAGGATTGGACACTTTAAAGGAAAATATGGTAACAACACCTAGACTAGTATTTCAATATTGGGAAAATACATTTCATGTGTATGTAGATGCATCAGTTATAACACTTGGAGAACTTTTGGTGTAGCCAGGATAAGATGAATTAGACCATACTATAGCCTTTCCAAGAAGAAATTTGTCAGAATCAGGGAAGAATTATAACACCACAGAAAGAGAAGGCCTATCCATGGTATATGAACTTTAGAAATCCAAGCACTATTTACTGGGTAAACACTTTAAAATTTTCATAGACCATTCTTCTCTAAAGTATCTATTCAACTAGCCAGTGTTGGAGGGGAGGATCTGTAGATGGCTATTATTATTCCAAGAATTGCATTTCAAAGTGATAGTCAAACTAGGGAAGATAAATGCATGACCGAATCAGCTGTCAAGGGTAACTAATGGAGAAGATCCTACTAACTTCAAAGACAAATTCCTTGATGAAAATTTATTTTCAGTACAGGTTGTTGATGAATACTTAGTTGATATTATTGAATACTTAAGTACATGGGTTGTGCCACAGGATTTTATCACTGCGCAGAAGAAAAATATGGTAGTCATAGTTGTAGACTATCATCTCATTGTAGTACATTTATACAAGATGGGCACAGATAGAATTTTGAGAAGATGTGTATTGGATTGAACATGAACGACCCATAATTTTAGTAGAATATCATGAAGGTATAGTTGGAAGACACTATGTAGGAAAAGATACTGCATAGAAGGTATTGCATGTAGGATATGGTGGTCAATAGTCCATAAAGATGGCAATGAATATTTAGAGCAATTCAATGTCTATCAGAGGGTTGGAAAACCCAACAAAAGGGATGAGATGCCTCTAAGAGAACAAGGGACCCTACAAGTCTTTGAAAAATTGGAAATAGACTTTTTTGGACCTATTAATCCACCAGCAAAAAGGTCAAGATATAGATATATCATTACTGCAACTGAATACTTAACAAGATGGGAAGAAGCAACACCGATCAAAGACTGTAGCGCAGAGAAAAAAACACTCTTCATATTTGAGCAAGTGATCACAAGATTTGGATGTCCCAACACCAAGGAACTAATTTAATTAATAATACCATCAAGGCTATGACTGAGGAGCTTGAAGTCTATCACCAAAAGAGTACACCATATCATCCTCAAGCAAATGTAACAGTAGAAGCTTTCAATAAGATTTTGTAAAATGATTTTACTAAGATATGAAATTTCAATAGAGATGATTGGGACTTGAAAATACCAGCAGTACTATGGGAATATAAGACCACATGCAAGAAGTTGAAAGGACAGACACCATTTAGATTGGTGTATGGGTAGGAAGCATTGGTGCCATTAGAATTTTTAGTACCCAGTCTACGCGTAGTAGCAATTACCAACATGACAGAAAGAGGAGAAGTACAAGAGAGGTTAAGTCAAATAATGGAAATGGAAGAGGACATGATTCTGGTAGGATTTCACCAAGAAGTATATAAATTAAGAGACAAATCCTTACATGATAGACATATTAAAAAGAATAGTTTTAAGCAGGGAGACCTAGTTCTGCTCTATGACAACAAATTTTTCCATCACCCTAGTAAGTTTACAATGCATTGGATAGGGACATATGAAGTAAAGAGTGTCACATATGGGGGATCTGTACAACTAAAATACTTGGGAGGAACAAAACTAAAGGGAATGATCAACGATAGTTGACTAAAACTGTACATGGACAGTCGACCTACTAATTCTTAAATGTTACAATGCAGTAATAAAGTCATGTATATAGTGTACTATAGTAGATATTAGGAAAGAAAACTCATAAAACGGAAGAAAAAGAAGAAAAAGGAGAAAAAATAGCAAAAGAAAGAAAATAAAAAATACTGAGAAATATCATGCAAAATAGATAGTGGAATCGGTGCGACAAACAGAAAAAGTCACCGTGTGCAACATATGGTTGACAGGAAGTAAACACAACACACTAAGGTAAAAGTTAAAACAAGAAACATACAATGCATCAAAAAATTGCAGTGCACTAGAAAACGGGCCAACGGTCGAAAAAGAAAAAACGATGGTCGGGGTAAAAAGGTGTGAATTGGGAATTTATGAAACTAAAAGAAGCATGATCAAAAAGATTTAACGCATTAATGACCATAAAATAAGTGCCTTCAAGAAGATTCAGGGAACTCATGACACCCCATATATAATGAAAACGTGGGCCAAACGAGACATATCGTGCATTTACAAACCCACGAAGCTAAGGAGCATGAAGGAAGGAGGCTAATAGGTGAGTTCAGAGATCGTAGCAAAAAAATTTCAATCGAGGAAGGAATACCCACTATGGCACCTCCAAAGGTTGGTGCACCTAGCCAAACAACATGGAAAACACGCGGTAGCCACATGCCACGATAGGAAACCATAGAGGAAGAATAGGAGTTTACACAGACAGAGGGAATCGTCGATGTCGATGCAATTCCTTCACCTCATACCGAATCAGTGAGTGCCACACTGTTAGAGGAATAAGGGCAAGCCCCAACAATGTCCAGGATGGACATCGATTCACATGAAAATACATAGGGCCATGACCCATTAGCAACGTGAAACCCACACAACAAATGGTTGTGAAAAAAAACCTTAGTCTTGTTTTCTCCTTCTATTCTTTCCTTTTTTCTTCTTCTCATTCATCTTTTATTCTTTCCAAATAAGTTGAAGTAGTTCAACTACTTTATTTAGTTAAGTTGATTTAACTTAACTAGTTAGTTAGGAGAAATAAATAATAATGATGTAGTGAAGGGTCTTAATTAATAATAACTAGGTAGGTGGGACCCCTTGTGACTCCCGTCATTTTTTCCTTACAAATCATAAAATATAACACAAAAAGGATAATCATTTTGACCATATTCCACCCTTGTAGCTCCCTTAAATATTTTTCAAACTGGATATTTAAATATCAGAAATAATTTATATCATATCCAAATATATATATATATATATATATATATATATATATATATATATATATATATGTCCACATTATCCACAGAATATCAAAATAGATCTTGGTGTCCAAAAATATTGAAACCCACTAAGCACTGTCTTCATCAACTGAAATCATAAAAAACATAGTCTAAAAACCATATTTTCCACTTTGTGAGGCAATTTTCCTTTTTTCACTATTGTTTCCCTTAGAATTCTCGGAATTAGCCCGTGGTTGATTATACCCTTGGGGTTGTATCTCGCTGATCATGTGAGAACAATCATCCTTAAAATGCATGCAGGAAGACATAGATTTTGAGGAATCATAGGAGGGAGTAGAAGGGGAGGTAGCTTCTTTTCCTTTATCTTGCACATGATGGAATATCAGCTTTTAGTCTCTTACTATCATGTGAAGATTGAACTGGTGAAACAACACGATAAATTTGGACATTGGGATTGACAGGTGGTGGCAAAGGAAATGACAATGTGGGCCAACCACGATGGTGAGAGACATGCTAGTTTACGATCTCTTGCCATCTATCATTTGCGGGGACTTCTGGCTTCAAATGCACATATGGAGGAATGAGAATTCCATGGATATTCCAAGGATGATGGAAAGGGGGTCTTTTTGTTCGAGGGTGCATTATTCCATGGCCAGCCCAATTAAATAACCCATCTTGGAACAACTGGTTCAATTCTTGAGGATTAACAACAAAATGGATAGAAAATCTAGGCCTCATGTGGCCTCGGTTCCCATTTCCCTTGAATCTGTTATTTTGGCCATTGTTGCCCCTACTGAAAAAGCTCATCCTGTAGCAACAGTTCGTGAGTAATGAATCACTCAATAAACCATACATGACACTATGCTTACATGAATAAAAAATTGACTAAAAATGTGACACAAGATACATGCAAATCCATCCATAACAAATCATTGATTAATTGCTAGGTGAACATGGGGTGATAGGGTTCATGGGGAATATGGAGGGAGTTTAATTAGAGAAAAGTGGTATAATGATAGGGTATCAAAATACGAATACTGTTAAGAAATTAACCAACAATTTAACTAATTTAACTGTGTATAAAAATATCAATTACCAACCCTTGTTATGTTATCCCTTTATCTCTTCTCCACAGACTTTTCCTTTTAAATTTATTTCACAGAACAAGGGTGCAATAAGTGAAATCAGAACTAGGAGGGGAATGTAATTAGCGGAAAATGATAGAATTATAGGGAATCAATATGGATATGGTTCAATAGAAAATAAATAATAACATGCTATCTTAAAGGTAATCAAAACATATCTTTGTCCAAACCTTCAAAGTTTAACAATGTTCCTTTTCCAAAACAATAATCCAAACTGGTATTTTCTTTGACAAATTTGCTTGCTGCTTTCCAAATTATTTTACACAATAATATATATGACCAGAATTATTTAATCATAGTAGCCGTATTCACATTATCTTTATATGACATTCATAAAGAACAACATTGTAATCTCTATAAGAAACCACAATATCCTTTGAGCCACGACCATAGCACTAACTCCAATACTTATCCTTTAAAACCAACAGGAGCACGCACAATGTTTACAATCAACTCATATCCATCATTTATTTAAACATTGTTTAAAGAAATGAATCTAGATGTTAACACTCTTATTCATGCCTCAAACATTTTGAAGCATAGGTGCCCCTTTTATACAATCAACATAATGATTGAACCAAAAATAGCATTCAATACTTTGATCACAAGATTCAAATAACTAGTTGGGTACAGATCTCTTCCAAAATTACTAAACAAAGGAATCAACAAAATCTTGCCTAAGTAACCGGGCAATCCTAGTTATCCCATCAACTTCAAACTTGAGTAAATATGATTTCAAAGTAATATTCAGGGTTTAAGAAAACAAGTGGAAGAGACAACAGGCGATTCGACCAGAGAGCTTGGCATTTGAATGGCATGGACAACTCATTCTGTAGGTTCCCTATCATAATTTACTACAAAACAATAACATGCAATATTTCTCTCGGATTTAAGGGTTACAAAACAACAGACTACAACTTCCAACTGAAAACAAATGAAACCAACCCCTTTTAACAACACTACAAAATGAGCGACCAAGTATAAACCCGTGCCCGACCAAAAATCATGCATAATGCTTTCATCAACTTTTGGATGGCATTGTCTTCATATTGTGTAATTTTTACCAGGCAATGGTGTCGATGAGGGAATATCAAGAAAGATAGCGGCTCAGGGTTTTTCCAAGAAAAGGAACAAAATACTCCAATCTTCCATCATAAAAAAACACGGAGTCGAACATGGCATGGGCATACTTAATCATCGAGACTAGTAATGTCAATATATAGGTGGGGCATTCAAAAAGTCCAGAGTTTAGGAAGACTATGATAACCAACTTCTATAGAGAATCCAGACCTAAAAACCAAGCCATGACCAAGTAGGCTCCATTGCAATATTTATTCAACAATTCCATGCGAAGGATTACACACAGCAAGAACACCGCGACTATTTTTTTTTAAATACCAATAGTCCAGAGAAACCACCATAAGAAAAAAAGGATGCAACCACAAATAAATAGTTCAAAACATCATAACATATTGAGAATCACACAGACCATGAGAAACTAGAGCCAAAATTTGATTCAAAGGGTAGATTAACTCTCATGGATGGAAAAGTAAGAAAACCCATACCTGGAATAGTCTGCACGAGGAAATAGGACTGTATACTTCCTCCATGACTGAGCAAGGCGGAGCATAAAAAAATACCAAAGACAAAACAATGCAAGAATGACTAGGGTGGCGGGCTTGAGGGGAGTTTCAGTGATGTGCAGTAAATGCACATCGCTTCTCCCTTTAGACTTCATTGAATTTTTAGTACGAGCCAAGCCCACTAGACAACTCACCATAGAAATACACCATTAATCAACCAAATATCCATTTTCCATATCACTTTTTCAAAGTGCGCCACCCCTTTCCAATATTAAACTTCTTCAAATGACAACTTTCTAGGAACACAACCCAATATGAAACTTAAACAATGCGCATAACCATAGTAGCAAGGGTCAAGAGAACCCAAACTATTTCCATGAATAATACAATATCAAAACAAAATTTGGAGTATAATTCTTTCATCCATAAGGAAACATTATCATATTTTATGAGAGATCATCAAAGCCATTTAGTGCCATGTTTTTAATCATCCAACCAACACATATTACCATAACATTTTAAACCACAACCTGAAGCAAAATGAACTGTAGAGAACCATGTTGCTACCATCACATAGATAGGAAAAATATAAGTGTTTCTTATCCACCATATTCCAATGAGTATAACAAGGGGATCCCACCTACTAGTATATTATTAATATAAATAAATAACAAGGCTTGACAGTCATTTGCGAGCATAGAATTTATCGTTGCGTTTTTAAGCATCAACAAACTAGCGACTCCACAGGGAAATATGTTTCCAACAGATTAAGAACTCAGAATGCTCAGTTTTGCAAACCATGTGAACCATAGATCAAAGAGTTATTTACCAGAATGATTATGCAACTGGGGGAGTGAGGTGGTTTAAGGTAAAAAATGATCTAGGAATTTGGGAATAGCTCATGGAAAGTGTTACGTATGAGGGGTTTATTCCTGTAGCATAAATTTAAATTGGTCATAGTGAAAGCGTTTATTTTTTAAAGGAGAAAAATTTTTGATGTACTCTTTTTGAATCTCAGGGTGGAGGGAAGAAAAGGAAAGAAGAAATTAGGGATGAAAATCTAATTATCTATCTAACAACAGTATTGGAAGCAGAGAGAAATTTCAGTGATGTCGACAAGGGGGACATCATAACAATTGTGTAACTTGATTTTTATTGATTAACAATACTTACAGAATAGCATCATTGTGGCCAAACCGATCCAAAGTTTATTTCTGAAAAGAAAAAGAAATCAATAAAAGAAAAACAACAGAAAATGAAAAACAACAAAGCAAAATCAAAACAGTGGAACATAAAATTATAATACAGTAGTGACCTTCATGCAGCATTTAACCTTCAAATTGGTTCCGCATAGTGTTTCAAATGGGAACCGTTGGTACTATAGGAAAATAATCGCTCTTCCAAGTCCTTTAGAAGACAATAATTTGTGCTCGGGACAAAAGTGATTTTAAAAGGACCCAGCCATAATTTTTGAAACTTCGAATGTATTCCTCTATCAGCATGGGATGAATCCCAAAGCAAGACTTTCTCATTTACTTTAAATCTGACAGCTTTTGCACTTTTATTGAAATATTTCTTTACGGTTTGATGTATTCTCTTTATGTTCTCCAAGGAAAACATCCTTTGTTCCTATAAATCTAGCAATGCATTTATCCTTTGAGAGACATTAGAAGAATTTAATTCCTCGATCTGTATCATCAGTCATAGATAAGAAAGTTCCATCTCAGTAGGAAAAATAACTTCTTGGCCATAAACAAGATGAAAGGGAGTGCAACCTGTGCTTACCTTGGTAGTAGTGTGATTTACCCAAAGGGCATAAGTGAGGAGGGTGTGCCCTTGATGAGTCTTATCTTCAATGAGCCTCTTGATGATCCTAACCAGATTTTTATTAGTAGACTCAGCTTTCCCATTTCCTTGAGGGTAATAAGCTGATGAGGTGAAATTTTTGACTCCCAGATTAGCTAGAAACTGAGTCAACTTAGCATAAATGAAAGTGGGACCGTTTTCTGTAATAATTTCTAAAGGAATGCCAAATCTGGAGAAAATATTAGTTTCAAGGAAAGAAATAACCTGTTCATCCTGTGAATGTTTAAGTGGGACAACTTCAGTCCATTTTCTGAAATTATATGTGTCTGTAAGATAAAAACCTACCCTGTTGAAGATGGAGGATTAATAGGACTGATAAATTCCAGACCCCATTTTGGAAAACAAAAATTAAGGAGAACAAGTTTCAAAGGAATGGCAGAAATTCATTCTTTCCTAGTGAATTTTTGGCACTTGTCACAAGATCTTGAAAATTTATAAGAATCTTGAAAAATTGAAGGCCAGTAATACCCTTTTCTGATGATTTTAAAGTAGTAGTTTTAGCAAAAATGTGGCCACCCACGTGAATAACAGAATCTAAAGATCCATGGATTTATTGTAACATTTTATGTGCTTCCTCATTATTCACACATCGAAGAAATATACCATTAGCAGATATCCTAAACAAGAATTCTCCTAAACTAATATATCCGGAAGATTCAAGAGGGATCCTTATCCTTTGATGAGTATCTAAACTATCTGAACATTTCTGATACGGCAAGTAATACACCATATTTTTATACCAGGGATGTTCAACTATAGGAAAGGTTTGACTATCAATGTAAAATAGTGTTGAAAGAGGGTTATCTTGTTTGTCAATTTCTTCACTTTCTTTAGCATGTTGAGCCAAGTGAAGGGCTAAGTCTCATCCCTTAATTGTTTTCGAAGTCATGATGGTTAAATCATGCTCATGGATCTTGGAAATCCAATGCGCAAGATTTCCTGAAATATAAGTCTATGAAAGAAAAAAATTGATAGCAGGAAAAGGGACTTTTACCATTGTGTGCTTTCCTAGGATCAAGTGGTGAAATTTCTCCACAACTTTAACAAGAGAGAAAGAATGTTTTTCGATATAAGAATACTTGAATTCATCATCTAATAAGATTTGACTCATGTAAGCTACTGGTTTTTCATTATTCTGGTCATCACATTGTATGAGAATAGAAGAAATTGCTTCCTTTGTGGCATTAGTGTATATAACAAAATCTTTCTCAAAGTCCAGCTTCGCCAAA
>JASDQU010104998.1:12096-27108 GCA_032191745.1 Picea mariana
CAAGAACTTATGCATGTTCTTGTTCCTAATAACATGTGCATGCACTTTAGGAAGGCATGTGTGCTTTAGTAACATGTGCATGTTGAATATTAGGAGCATATGCATGTTAGTTGAATTTCAATTTTTTTGGGGGAGGGAATGACAACTCTAGCGTACCTGTTTGTTGAGTTGGTTTCTTTGAATTTAGACTGGGGATGACAAAAGTAGTGGTTTTCTTTGCAAATACATAAAAACCTCCATTTTTATGAATACCTCTCAATATCTCTAGTTTTGACCTTATTTTTATACAGGCTACACAAATTCATTTTCGATGAAACTACACACACACATAGAATAGGTTATGTAGATTCCAAATATATAATTTTTTTTTTTTTTTTAACTATTTTTAATATATTTTTGTCTTGAAATATATCAAAATCCTAAAACACATAACTCTTTTATTTCTGCTATACTGTTTTTTCATCTTAACCATTTTAAAAACAAATTATACACTACACTATAAGAGATCGAGATCTACAATCCAAAACTTTATTTTTTGATAATGTTAATACCCTCATATCCTACACTAACATAAGGTGTTGTAATTTGAAGGATATATTGACTTTCATAATTTAAGAAATATATAAAATTGATATATAAATTTTGAAAACTTAAACTTTAGGGAGTTTAGGGAGTCTTCTACCATTTGTCTTCCAGTGAGTTTAGGGAGACTTGCAACAAAATTTTTCAATTTTTTTTTGCAACAATGAGTTTAGGGAGTCTTCTACCATTTTTCTTCTAGTGAGTTTAGGGAGACTTGAATGTGGCATTAGAGACCTGCACAGGAATTGTTCTCGACGCTCTCTCTCTAGAAACTACCATGCCTGTGAATAGAGATCTGTATGCTGGTGAGATTGGAACACGACATTGTAGAGTTTCATACTGAACTGGGAAGAGTTCTATGGCGTGAATCGTTACCCTAAACCTAAATCGAAAAGGTTAAAGAAATTTTTTTGATGCACCAGCCAGGAATCGAACTTGGGTCTATACCATGGCAAAGTACTATTCTACCACTAGACCACTGGTGCAAGGATAGGAAATATCATTCATTTCATTTTATCCCACTCAATTTTGTGTATATGCAACATATATACTACATCTTCCCCTCCCATTTCCACACTTGCAACCACATGTCACTAGATTGCTAAGCATCCTCCTAATGTTGAATGCCATAAAAAAGAAGAAATTTGGCCTCAGTCCGCAAAGGGTATGAGCAAGCATATGCTAAAGCCTTGATTGTTTTATTGAATTGTTACTTATCAATTAAAACACCTTACTAAGAAAAAAAATACTTGCATCTTAAAGCGAGTAATCATCACTTAAAATGATGAAATACTCCCGATAGGCTTGCCCTGTTAGTGAAAGCTCCTAACCAAGTTCATGCGACATGTTTGGTCTTTGTGGTCACATTTGTGTTTGTGCGTGCCATTAGGTTACCTTCTTAATCAAGGTTTTTGGACTTAAGTGTAGTGTTTTGAGTGTGCCTAACTCATTGTAAATGCTCCTATACAGTAAATAAAGTAGTCTCCATTTGGAGGGTTGTGGAAAGTATATGTCCTTTAGAAGCCTAATTTCACTACTTTACATGACCAATAGTGAATGGAATGGGAAATATCCATAAATGGCATGATAAAATATAACTTCATTTCCGTCCCTTCCATAATATTTCAACCCAAAATCTATTAAAGTTGGGGAATAACATAAATCATGGAAAATAAATTATTGCCTTACTAACAAAATAAAGCAAGAGGATTGAAATATTATTTCAAATTTTAGTACACTCTAAATGAATAAAAAGAATGTGCCCTTTCATAGAATTATCTATTAATTCTACACAAGAATGCTACATATAGCATATGCTTAAACAATGAGGTTTTGGCACCCATAACCAAGGAAGAAGTGGGCATGTACTTCGACAACATTATGTGCCACCCCCAACCTACCCATCATTTGCAAAATGAAAAAGCACTCTTTAATCTTAGAATGCCTCTATAAATGGAAAATTGTTCTTGCATCTTATAGATTTAAATAAAGTGCTTCTAAAAAGGGAAAAATCTTTTTTAAGCCCCTTTTATGGAGGGTAGAATGAACTTATTCTTAAGTATAGATGTGATACCTAAATTTTATTTGGAAATGAATTCTTTTGTAAAATAAGTTTGTGTGAAATATAAGTTTTATATGTTATCGTTGTTTGAATTCTAATTGGTATGTTTGGTTTTTTTAGTGTGAAATATAGAAAAACAAATTGGTCTTTATTTGTCAAATTTGTATGTATATTTGCAAGTTTTATTGGCTAACTTTGTATGGATACATTTGTGGAGGGAGTATAGTGTGAGGAGTATATGGTATTGCATTATGCAAAGCATGCAAATGTAAGAAACTCATGATTTGCAACTACTCAAGGCAAGCTCCTCTAATTTTTTCTATCATTTCTATTTACTATTTTTAGGTATGCAAAGTGTATGATTGTGGTATACATATGGTTCTTCTACTATTAAGATAGTTGCAAGTTTTAATAGGCACACGAGTATCACCTTATCTCCCCATCGAAGGATTCACCTCTCCAAGAAGGCCTTTCCTTCTTTCCTCGCCACCAAGCGCCCCCCCCCTCCCCCAACCCAATCCTAGTCTTGAGGCAAAGCATCTATCTCACTAACAAAATTCCAGTAAGTGACTGGTTTTCTTGTTTCCCCGATCAAACTATGAGGCTAATCTTCAAGACCTACTATGATGCTATATCTTCCAATGGATTTATTTTCAAGTCAAGTAAAAATCCTTATTATCTCTATAAGGGTATTGAGGGAGGAAATAAAGGAATTTTTTTCCTGCTATTTCATGTGAGAAATCCAATCCCTAAACGAAATTTTCCTAGTTATTTTTTCTATGGGTCTTTCTGAGGTCTCAATGTGGCTTTACAGGAATGCCATGAACATCCATAGCCTTAGATATATTTCCTTTGAACATCCCTTTCCCACCATAATTTTATGCCAACTCTCCTTTGTTTTAGATTTTAAAATGCATCTTTTGATGGTTTTGGACTTTTGTTTAAGGTTGGTTCTCTATTTTAATTTTTGGTTTATGTTATGTAATTATGATGGAAAGGGTGTGCATTGTGTGACCTATTTTGGTTAAGTCTTTTTTTATGAGTAGAAAAGCGATCGGTTTATGAGGAGGGTAACTATCCAACCAAAATCCTCAACTAGAAATATTAAGGGCTCTCAAGCCTACTTCCACTAAAATCATTCCAAAAAACCTTCCCTTTCAATCAACTTATCACCAAAATATCTTTGCGAAACTAACTTGTCTTCTCTCCCCTTCTTAGCCAGTTATTTTGAATAGTTCACAAACATAGCATATAGACCAACAACAATAAAAAATTACAATAACATAGAGAGATTATCTTTCTAACAAACCAACTATATCCAACATTCAAGGAGAATTATTTTAACCAACTATATCCAGCATTCAAGGAGAACTATCTTGGACTATAAAGAAAAAACTAACAGATAGACCATATTGTTACCAAAATTAGCTAGATAAAAAATAACTAGGAAGAAAAAGATCTCCTTGAGTTATCCCCCTCCCCTTTTTATTTCAATTATTGTAGTTTTTGTTTATTTAATTATTGTAGTTTTTGTTTATTTAATATTTAATTTCCATTTGGCCAAGTGGCCTACATGCCCTTAATCCCACATGTAGGATTAATTAACATAAAATACATTCAATTAATCTTTTATTATCTCATTATATTTACATTTACATAATATCTAAAATGTTAAATATTTTACATTACATAAATTAGTTTCATTTATTTATTTACCCTTTTTTATATTCTCTCTCTCTCTCTCTCTCTCTCTCTCACGCGTGCTTATGACCTCAATTCTATCTTGCACGCATGCTTATTCCCTCAATCCTTTCAATTATCCATCCTTGGTATCTTATACCATAACTATCTAATTTAAGAATGGATCCTTCCTACATAATCATAGTTCTATAGGGGAAAAAATCTGCCAACCTTTGTTCCTCATCCTCCCTTAACCCACTAAAATAGTAGTTTGATTTTTTTGCATTTTCCTCTATACCAGTAGCCACATAGTAGGTTTGAAGGATCCCATGAAACTTTCTATATTCCCCTTCTAAACCATTTAAAAATATCAATATATTGTTTGCATAAAATATTTGTTAACGAGACAAAACTTGTCCTTATACCTTGGATGATCTGGGAATTTCTGTGAGATATTTCTCTACAAAAATTCTACCATGAGGACTTTTTACTGACGATTAATTGCATGTGAACATGAACATATAACTTCTAAACATGTCATATTAACATGAGAAAACTATCATCAATATGTGCATATGTGCAATTAAATCTCTACTTAAACAAGTGAGAATGCAAATAAAAACTCACACATATCATTTGGCACCCATATCTTAACAGAGTTCACTAGAACCTTTTGGCTATGTTTTCAAATCAACTTGGAATACAAATCTCTTTATTGTCCTTCCCAAAGGGTTGAAACCTTCTCACAAAATGTGGCGCATACTCCTTACAGGGATGAAACCCAGATCAACCTTCTCTTACAAAAAGAACTCAAGGCTCTCACATAAGTGACATTTCTTCAGACACTAGAAGGACTAAATTACTCCACATGGAGGGGGGGCAACTCTCCCAATGAAGGGGCTTACAAACCACAAGCATGATTGCTTGTTTCTCTCCTAAAATAGCTCCCCCGTATCTCTCCCAACAAGAAGTTTAAATAGTTTCCTTAGCTCCATAGTTCAAGGAGACAAGATCCATACTTTTAGGATCTAATAATCACTCAAGGAAAAAAATGAGAAAGCATCTCAACCAAATTATGAGACCCTCAACTTCCTCTTTGAGACTAGGAAACCACTTGTGATAAAATGAGGAAGAATTCCAAACCAACTCGCGAGACTGCAACTTCCCCTTAAATCTAAGAAACTAATTTATGAGGTGGATCCTCACATAAAACTGATTTCCCCTTAAAACAAGGAAACTAATTTGTGAGTTGGATTTTATCACTTTAATTTTAATTTCCTGTTTACAAATTAAACAAAAAATACACGAGCAAATTATGCTAAATTTTTTTAATCATTTTAACAATAGGAAGCATCAAACACTCCTTTTAAACTTTGTCATTTATCATAAAGCATCATTTTAATGATCTTCTCCATGGTGTGCAAAGTAATGAATCCTTGTGTGGAGATCCTCTTGGATCATACCTCCCCACAAAAAGCACTTTTGGTCCTCCAAACGTATAGAGAGAAACTGTGACTTGAATATCTGCAACTAGCTTCTAGGAAGAGTCTTACACTCCACGATGCCCTTTCCCACTGCTCAATTTGCATAACAAATGTCTCGGATAGGCTGCACCCTTCTTTTCCTTCACTTTTGTACCTTATAATAAGGATTTTGATGCCAACACTTGCATCAATGCAAATACGTAGCTAATTCCTTGATTTGCATAACAAATGTCTTTGAAAGGCCACATCCTTCCTCTCCTTCACCTTTGTACTTTAGAATGAGGATGTCGATGCCAACACTTGCATCAATGAAAATCTATAGTTGATAACACATTATCACAATTTTTCAATTTTCAAAGCAATATCATACTTGCCATGATTTTATAAAACACTCATGGAAATTTTTTACAATGATTTCCAAATAGACCTTAGAAAAAAATAATGCCTCTCACTCAACAATGGCTACATGACCCATTACAAAAGTTTTCAAAATAGAGCTAGGAAAAAAAATGTCTTTCACTCAATAGTGGCTACAAGACCCATTACAAAAGTTGCCAAAATATGCTTAGGCAAAACAATGCCTCTCACTCAATAGTGGCTACAAGACCCATAACAAAAGTTTTCCAAAACAGGCCTAGGAAAAGTGATGCCTATCACTCAACAATGAATACAAGACCCATTACAACGTTGCCAACAAGGCTTAGGCAAAACAATTTCCTCTCACTCTCATCGAGCAACTACAAAGTCTTTACAATATTTCATGGCAACTTCAATTTTCATAATGACAATTACATCAAATGTTAAGGAAACATTACCATTAAGGCAAATACCCCCAAATGTGCACTAGTGGTAAACTCTATGGTTTTTAAACCCCCCATTACAAACATGTGCAACATAATAAATAAGGCAAATGCCATCAACATCACACTTGTCTCGCAATTATGAGACTTTTGGCTGTAAACATGACTACTTTTTGTCGAAGTGTCAAAATGGCCTCTTAGCGAACCATCTCGATTTGCGTGTAAGGCTCAAACAATGAATTTTCTGCAATAATTCAGATCTTTCTACCTTGTCACAACACTCAAAGATCACCAGAATCTGCAACATACATTCAACCTCTTGTAATTTTCAAAAATAGGAAAAAACCATAAATGCATAAAACTTACATTGGTTTTCATGCCAAGGTGCTCAACTAGTTGCTCAAAAATCGACATACACAACACCAGTAGGTCAGTCTCATCATTATGCAACTTTTTACTGTAAATTCGACCTGTTCCGTCAGTTATAGATTTGTCTCGAAGTTCGTGCCATGCATTAATGACAAAAGTGGGCTTCTGTCATGAACCCCAAAATCTGCTACTTGGATCCAAATTCTGATTGCATCAGTGGATTCGTGGCAAAAGATCGTGCAAAAATGACTATAAATTTGTCAAATTCTGTCACGGTCACCTCCAGGCCCCTCATGGTCTCTTTGCCTTGATTTGTGTGCCACACAGGGTCGTACCACCCGCAATTAATGTACAAATGCATTGAAATTCATTTCAAGGTTTGGCGCACCCGAACTGTCTTGTCAAATGGAAAATTTTGGGGTTTAAATGCTTTTGTGGTTGACGGATATACCAACAGGGTCGTTGGCCTGTTGGTTGGCGGAGGTTAATTTGAGTCATTGGTTAGGGGGAGGTTTGGGGGTCAAACCCCATGGCCTCCATATATGGAAACGATTATAACGATATATGTATAACATTTTAAAATTTCCTCCAAATGTGTTGTTTTCGCCAAAACTTTTCATTTGTCATTTGTCGGTTGGTCACCGGCCGGTTCAACCGTTGAATTTGGCATCGACCAATCGGTTCATACCATGCTACTATTAATTGTCCCCGATTGTGTTTTTGGCCATTGGTTTAATATTGGCTGGCAATTTGTTGGGTTGTGTCCGCCGACCGGTCCGGTGGTCTATTTTAATTATTAATTTTGGCCTTTAGCCCTCATTAGGCATTCACGGAGTGCCTCATGGTGCCCTATGATTGGGCCACGGGGTGCCTCAAGATTGGCTACATATGCCAAGTCACTGCTAACATCACCTACCAACTATACGCCAACTGTGTTGTAAGGTAGGTCATGTCACGGTATGCTCTGCCATGTTATCAAACTGCCAACTATACCTGTTAGCAGTGACATGGAAGCTCGTTGGTCATTGTCGTCAGTTGTGTTGTTGGCCATTGGTTTAATATTGGCTGGTAATTTGTTGGGTTGTGGCCACCTATCGGTCCAGTGGTCTATTTTAATTTTTAATTTTGGCTTTTATCCCTCATTGGACATCCTCAGAGTGCCACGTGGTTCCCTATGATTGGGCCATGGGGTGCCTTCGGATTGGCTGCATGTTCCAAGTCACTGCTAACGTCACCTACCAACTGTACGCCAATTGTGTTGTACGGTAGGTTATGTCATTGTATGCTCTGCCATGTTATCAAACTACCAAATGTACCTGCCACATCAGTTTCCTTGTTGTACTTCCACGTGGTGTACGACCTGCTACATCACTGCTACGTCAGCATGACACATGACCAATTGTGGTTGGTCCAACTGGGTGCCAAATCACCCAAAAATGAGTGACATGTGGCACTCTCTTGGGCTGCCATGTCACTTTTTTGATGTCATGCTGATGACGGCATGACACATGTCATCCTCAACACCGACCAACTCAGCGTGTTAACATCAACATTGTATGAACTTCACCAGTTTTGCTTGTTTGTTGAAAATTTCAGATGGCCATAACTTTAGCATCCAGACTTCGTTTAAGGTGTCATTTGCTTCGTTGGAAAACTCTCGTCGATCTCTTTGACTTGGTGTTGTTTTTATCTAATTATGAGCACTTTTATTTTTGGCCATTTTTTTCAACTGAGGAGGATCCATCCTCCCACTACATAGACTCTGGTATGAGATTTTTTCTTGGTGTACCACGAAGCTCGGGGTGAAGCTTCCAACATTTACTAATATAATTACCACTCATTTGGCAGTGAGTGCAATAGTTGTGTGACTTCATGTTTGTCTTGCTTTCACTGTAAAGATCTTTTCTCTTCTAGCACTTTGCAACATTCTTGTTGTCCCAAGATGGTGTTGGTGATGATCTTAGATCTTTTCTTGAAGAATCCTCTGCTTCTGCTTCTTTTGATCATTCTCTTTCACCATACCCCAATCCTGCATATTGGGGTCTTCCTTCAACCTTTAGTAGTTGAATGATGCCTTGGCCATTAATACCAAGACCTCCTCAGCAAATTCAAGCCAATGCCCTTGGTGTGCCTTTCAAAAACTCCAAAAGAGGCATCATCATTAATAAGGTAAGGAATTGAACATGGATAATTCTTTACCTCCATTCTTGTTTCTGACACTTGGACTTCTTCATGGAGTTTGGCCAACTGCTCCTCCTAGTTGGATGAAGTTGTAGACGTGGCTTCTACAAAACCACCTTGGTTCCTTGGTGTCTGGAGAGCATCCTCTATTATCTAAAAATAAGTGCAACCATCAACATTTTCATGACAAGAACCATAACTAGTATACCTACCATGGCCACAAGTTGGCCTAATCTTGGAGGGACTTTTTGCCTCCTCTGTCGTGGAGCATCCTCCAACTTGCTCCTCCATAGATTATAGCTGCGGTCATAGTTTTCTCTTTTCTTCTTCAGATTCTTGAAGCAAACTCCTCAATTCAACGTTCTATGCTTGAGTGGCCTGGTTGATTTATTCAAGCTCAGGAAGCCATGTTTTCTTCTTTGCCTTGCCCATGATTATATTCACAATCTGCAAAATTGGTCAGACCTACTCTGATACCACTTGATCCGGGAATTTATGTGAGATATTTCTCTACAAAAATTCTACCATGAGGAATTTTTACTAACAATTAATTGCATGTGAACATGAACATATAACTTCTAAACATGGCATATTAACATGACAAACTATCATCATTATGTGCATATGTACAATTAAATCTCTACTTAAACAAGCGAGAATGCAAATAAAAACTCACACATATCATTTGGCACCCATATCTTAACGGAGTTCACCAGAACCTTTTGGCTACATCTATGGATCCTCTTGGAATAAAAATCACTTTATTGTCCTTCCCAAAGGGTTGGAACCTTCTCACAAAATGTGGTGCATACTCCTTACAGGGTTGAAACCCAGAGCATCCTTCTCTTACAAAAAGAACTCAAGGCTTTCACATAAGTGACATTTCTTCAGACACTAGAAGGACTAAATTCCTCCAAATGGAGGGGTCTCAACTCTCCCAATAAAGGGGCTTACAAACCACTAGCATGATTGCTTGTTTTCTCTCCTAAAAGAGCTCCCCTATATCTCTCCCAAAAAGGAGTTTAAAGAGTTTCCTTAGCTCCATAATTCAAGGAGACAAGATCCACAAATTTAGGATCTAATAACCACTCAAGGACAAAAATGAGAAAGCATCTCAACCAACTTATGAGACCCATAACTTCCTCCTCAAGACTAGGAAACCACTTTTGATCAAATGAGGAAGAATTCCAAACCAACTCATGAGACTCCAACTTCCCCTTAAAACTAGGAAACTAATTTATGAGGTGGATCCTCACATAAAACTAATTTCCCCTTAAAACAAGGAAACTAATTTTTGAGTTGGATTTTCTCACTTTAATTTTAATTTTCTTTTGACAAATTAAATGAAAAACACATGAGCACATAATGCTAAAAAAATATTAATCATTTTTACAATATGAAGCATCAAACAATCCTTATAAACTTTGTCACCTATCATCAATCATCATTTTAATGATGTTCTCCATGGTGTGCAAAGTAATGAATCCTTGTGTGGAGATCCTCCTGGATAATTGTATGTATCCTCTCCTTTTTACTTCCATGGTATCCATGATTAATTCCTCTATCACCAAAAGAAATAAAAGAGATGATAAATGACATCCCTATCATAGGCTTCTAGCTAGCTTGAAAAAAATAGAGGTTTCCCAATTGATCAGAAGAGAAAAATTCATTTTGGAGACATATCCCATGATCTAATTCACAACTAAGAGGTTGAAGCCTACATGTATCAAAATCATTGTAAAATATAACTAGTATGTCTTGGCATAGTCTTTTGATAGATCCAACTGTATGATCATAGCTGGATTTTGTTTGGCCTTAATGAAGTGTAACCCCTCTTTAGTAGTGCCAATAGCCTCATGGATTTTCCTACTTCCCATAAAACCAAATTGTTGTGAAGAGATCATTCATGATTGCACTCCCTTAATCCTCACAACTAGAACTTTTGCAATTATTTTTTCGATGTTGTGACAAAGTGAAGTAGGCATGAAATCATCAAAAGTGTCCAATTTTTCTTTTTTCAGGAATGAGAGCTATAAATGTTGCATTAGATCTCCCAGTAATTCTACCTATTCTCTTGAATTATTCTATAACTCTTAGTAAATCCTCTTCAAACAACTCAAAGAACCCCCCAAAAAACTCGACTGTCCACCCATTAGGGCTAAGATTCAACTGTATTTCTTGAAAGAAGACATAGCTGCCTTTAACTCTTCTTTTCTAATTTCTTATAGAAGATTCACATTCTTTTCTTCAATAACAAAACATGGGAAAACAAAGGCTAATTTGAAAATTTATGTGATATTCACTTGATTAGGAGACTTTAATATATTTTGAAAATGATTGACCCCTATTCTAGCTCTCTCCATGACTTCTAACCAAGGATCCTTCTTAATCCTTCATTCCCATATTGTATTCATTCTTTTCCTATGGTTAGAAAAATGATGGAAAAATTTGTTTTTCACATCACCATTCTTCAACCAAATTCCCCTACTTTTTAATTTCCAATCCACTTCCCCATATGAAAATGGCCTCCTTACCTTGCATTCTAAATCATTCAACATATTTCTTTCTTCCTCATTAAAAATCTCACTTGTATTGTTCTTTTGGATTTTCTCTTTCTCCTCCTCTACTACCTTTAACACCTTATCTTTGGTATTGTATCTTTCACCAACACAATATATTACTTTTCTCTTAACATTTTCTAGGGAATATACAAATTGTACACAAGATAAAGTCCCCAAACTTCCATCAAATCCCCTCCATTCTTGCTTAACCAAATTCAAAAACTCCTCTTCCTCCAACTAGATCAACTTAAATTTGAACAATGTGGAGGGATTATCATTATTTGAATCTAATTGAAGAAATATAGGGTTATGATCAAAAATTCCTCCACTTCCAACCCAAGTCTTGGATCTATCTATCCTCCGAATAAAAATATATGACATCAAAAATCTATCCAAACACTTTGAAACTCGATAATTTCCCAGATTTTTATTCATTCGAGTTGCATTAATCTTGATTGGTTCAATATCAATAAATCCTACTTTCCCAAAATGGAATCCAAAGAAATATCATAGTCTATCAATTCTTGTGGAGGTTCCCTAAACCTTTGACCTATTCTAGGTAAAGTTCAAATCTCCACCTATGAATACAAATTCATCCTTTAGTATATCTAGAGCAAAAAAAAATTCCCAATATCTTTGTCAGTATTCATATGAACCA
Organism: Picea mariana; assembly: GCA_032191745.1. Taxonomy (NCBI): domain Eukaryota; kingdom Viridiplantae; phylum Streptophyta; class Pinopsida; order Pinales; family Pinaceae; genus Picea; species Picea mariana. Next base: position 23,973 of record JASDQU010104998.1, read on the forward strand.
TACACATTGAGGATGGAAACAATGATTGTTATTACTGAAAAATTGCTCACCAAAAACACAGACAATGGATGAAGAAGCAGTCAACATAAGCACAACATACTACCAATAAATATGGAAGGATTACACTCAGTTTGACAAGATAAGCACAAAACTATACAAAAGTGGTTCTGAAGTTCCACGTGTATTCAACACTTTCAGCGTGCGCACATCCACGCGGTCTAACATGACATACTACTTGCATAATGCGTGTACTGTGCAACTGTCAGACGAAAAAACTACGCGGATGCGGAAACGACACATTGATGATTTTGGTCGGGCCTCAACCACTTTTGGGATGGAGTGGATCTCCCCCATACCCAAAATCACCCCCAAATTCTTCCTTAGAATCACTGAAAGGGATGGGAGGTACCTCCAAAGGCCTCCCATTCACATTTGAAACTAGTTTGGAAAATGCTTGCCATCCTCCTATAAATAAAGGGCCATTGTATGTAAAAAATAAGAAGAAATTTGAGTATTGTTATGCTGTTCAATTTGTCTTTGAGAAACCATCTTTCTCCTATAACTCTTTAAGAATTAATAGCAAGTGTTGCACCTCTCTCTTCTTGAGAAGTTCAACTATCAATTCTTCATCATTGTATTTTCATTTTCAACCATTGTTAGAAGAGACAAATCTTTGTATATGGGGACTCAAGAGACTTCTCAAGGAGGAAGAGGGGACTCATAAGTTCCCATATTTCTCCAAGGTGTTATCAATTTGAAGACTAGTCTCATTTGGTAGTTATTCCTTGTGTCTCTTTCTTGCATCAATTTTAGTTGTTACATGCTTAGTTTAGTTTTTATTTCTTTGTTGTTTATTTCTTATTCTCTATTTAGTTGAGCCTCTAATCAACTAACAAATTGTTGTGTTGTCTTGCTAGCATAAATAGATAGCTAAGGGACCTCTGTCTGCTCACCCAAGTGGAGAAAAAACCCAATAGATTGGAGACCATACTGGGTATTTTGTATCAAAATCCTCCTCAATTAGGCTATTAAAGTTTTCTTTCTCACTCATTTGTGTTTTCAGAGGTTAAAACCGACCTATTATTGCCTTTACAGAGCATGATTCCATCCCACATTGAGTGAAATTGTTCAAAATTTTTGTCCTGCCAACTTATCTGCATGCGTGTGGGTTAGGGGAAAATAGTCATGCAATCCACACCCATCCACACTCTCTCATAATCATCCAAACTCAGACTCTGCGCTTTGGCACGATTGTTTCCAGTTTAACCGTGCATTGGTCTTATTTTTTCTAAATTGTAAGGCTTGAACAGTTCACTTCCACCAATTAGTTTAGATTTCATTTGTGCACTATTGTAAAATCCATTAAAAGTAGGCTTGGAGATCCAATCTTGCGTACATAGCTTAAAACTACACAAAGAAATTTAGGGAGGATAAAAAGAACCTTTGCATAGTTTACTTCCTTACTTGCCACATGGATGGCCTAAATCTTAGCATGCAAATTTCATTATTTGTTTTTCTTTTACAAAGTCATCACACTAATTCAGGACTAGAAACTTATCTAAGTAATCTTGGAGTATGCCCTTTCCTCACACCCTAGTGTGATCTTGGAAATCAGAAAAGACATTGCCTAAACAAATCTTCATCTCCCTTAAAGAAAATCAACCAATATCTAGGAGAGGCCAATACCTCTTAGTTTATTTTGGAACTTAAATCTAATACTTATAAGGGCCCACACATTCCCACATGTGCACAATCTTAGGATAGTTTCAAATTTCTAGAGTAACTCACTTAGGAATTCTAAAGCATTGAAAGGAAAAATACATGCCAATATGTTCGTGACAATATAGGGATAGTTTTCAAGCTTTCTTAGATTACAAAACATCCTAGGGATATAAAAGAGTCAAAGTAAGGATTTCCATATCCACCATGTTAGCTTAAGATTCTTTCATTTGCAAGGGTCATTTGAACAAATTTAGTAAAATATCTAAACAAGACAAGTAAAGGACCACACGATGTCCACCATGTTAAAATATTGAATTTAACTTATTAAAAAACTTTTCACCATCACCACTCCTTGCACACACTCTCACTCACTCAAAAAACCTTTTGCTAGATACTTGAAAGTCTTTGTTGGGATTCACTTGTTTAGTAAAGAGCCTTTTAAACCATCATAAAAATGAGGTCCATGACCCCAACTTCACAACCTGCTCTCACATTCTAAAAGCAATCATAATCAACCCACTTTCTAACCTCCATAGGAGGGGCACAAAAGAATTTGGTAGTCTAAGTTATGATTTTGGGGATAGGAATCCCCAAAAATCCTCCCACTCAAGAATTCCTATACCATAAGGAAGGGAGACACCCATGAAGGGTCGAAGGTTGAGGTCCAGTTGTTCTGTGCATACCTCCTTGGGTCACCCAACCCTTGGAAAACATCCAGCCTATGACTGATTTATGAGGCCAAAAATATAAATGTCGTGCTTGATGGAGGTAGCTCAGTATACCAATCTAGGATTTATCTACCCAAGGTGGCAATTGTGGGCTGCAATCGCACCTCAGTCATATTTTGAACAGTTGTTGGGAAATATCGCTAGTACTTCCTGGATATGCCCCTTTCACCTCTCATTGTAATTGTCTATTCATCACTTCACTAGTTTATCCTCAAGTGGGATCTGGCCCCACTGTCAAGTGCTTTTTTGGAGGTCCAGTGTTATTGGAGAGGAAGTACGTTACGTCGGATAGGACACGTGCAATTTTTATTTATTTTGTATTCCCCCACGTGGAGTTACAAAGATCCCAAACTATCTTTCACATTGTTTTGATGTATGATTTTCACTACTTGATTACATGCATATTTATTAATACATTGTTTAAAGTAATTTAAAAATAAATTGGTCCTATCATTCTTCACCACCATTTACACACACCCACCTCTATGCTAGAATCATAGGGGAACCACAATATCCCCATCGTTTTGGGAGCTTGAGAAGCTTACCCTAAATTTTAGGTGGTGGTCATAATTTTGCCAAGACATCAGCAGTACCGCCACATACACTACTTATTGCTACAGTATTAGGCTCACGATTGCTAGGGGACACTTTTCTTGGAACAAATATCCAAAGTAACTCACAAATAC
>JASDQU010104998.1:27158-39021 GCA_032191745.1 Picea mariana
ATGCCCCTTTCACCTCTCATTATAATTGATTGTTCATCGCTTCACTAGCTTCTCCTCAAGTGGGATCTAGCCCCACTGTCGAGTGATTTTTTGGAGGTCCAGTGTTATTGGAGAGGAAGTACGTTACGTCAGATAGGACACATGCATTTTTTGTTTATTTTGTATTCCCCCACGTGGAGTTACAAAGATCCCAAACTATCTTTCACATTGTTTTGATGTATGATTTTCACTACTTGATTACATGCAGATTTATTAATACATTGTTTAAAGTAATTTAAAAAGAAATTGGTCCTATCATTCTTCACCACCATTTACACACACCCACCTCTATGCTAGAATCATAAGGGAACCACAATATCCCCGTCATTTTGGGAGCTTGATAAGCTTACCCTAAATTTTGGGTGGTGTTCATAATTTTGCCGAGACATTAGCAGTACCGCCACATACACTACTTATTGCTACAGTATTAGGCTCGTGATTTCTAGGAGGAACTTTTCTTGGAACAAATATCCAAAGTAACTCACAAATACACCCTGCATCATGTTGAAACAAACTTCATATTTTCCTAAAAAATCTTACACTAAAATAAAATTTCATTTTTTATTTAAATAAAAAGAGCACAAAAATGCATTTGGATAATCACTGTCGAAAAAAGGGTCATCCGATCAATCCAACGTTTTAAATGTCTTAACAAGTTATGGAGCCGCCCTTGATTTTAAAAAAGGGGTCAAAATGTAAAAAGATTTGCTTAAGCTTCGGGTTTCGGGATTCTGCGATTTACGCAGTTCGATATTTAACGACAACCCCAAAGTCCTGATACCGAAGTCACGAAAAATAATTTTAAAATAAGTTAAACCAAGTTAATAAGAATAATTAAAAACGTTCAACGGTAATATAAGCTTATCGTATTTTCATTTTTGGGAATATCAACTCAAGCGACAACTCAAAATCCCGATGCGTAAGTCCCGAAATCTCGTTTAATCGCGATTAATTAAAGTTTAAACATACTTAATATCTTGTTAATCAGTCGTATTTTTTGAAATTGGAGAATTATCACTCATCTCACCCAAAATAACCCGAAGCATGGAGTCCTAAAATTATTAAGTGCTTAAGTGTGATTAACTTAACATCAAAACGAAGGTTAACGATATAAATTGGTTTTTGCATTTTTTCTTTTCGGGATTTTTCAAAGACATTTCATTTGAACTCTCGGTTTCGAATCGTCGATATTTGGCAGCATTTATTATATATTAATGAAATATATTATAGTGTAAGACACATATCTCCAGTTGTACTCTCCTCATTAAGGTGAATGAATTTATTGCCCGTAGAAGCATAGTCTAATTAGGGTAGGTTGAAGGCGAATAAAGGTTTCTAATTCAAATTTTTTTCTCACTTTCAGTAAATTAGCAAGTTGTATCTGAGAAAGCTTACGCCTTATTTTCTGTAACAACTACTCGCTTTTTATCACAGGTATCATGGCACCCAGGAAAATGAAAAAAAAGAATGATGACGCTGGTGAAAGCTCAAATCCGAACTCAGATGTTCTATCTGATACCACACCACATGTTGTTGATTCGGTGAGGTCATGGATGCAGATTTTTGAAATCTTGGAGCATGAGGTTAGGAATTTCCCAGACAATTTTGGAAACGAAAGGACCGATAAGACTGAAAATAAACTCAGAGATATAGTAGAGGTCGAGCTCCATAAAATAGCTACACGACCGAAGCTCATGCCATACAATGACATGATAAACTGGGCTTTGATGAACATCGATGTGCAGACCAGGAGCATCACGAACCATCAAAATGTCATCGGCGGCTTATTCAGGCCAGAACACATTCAAGTAATGTACAAGTTATCCCATGTTTCTAAATATATTTCTAATGCTGAATTCGTAGAAGAGTTTCAATGAAAGGAGTGTACAGAATTTGACCAAACCTATCCAGATATAATCAAAGCATGGTGGGGAATTCCAGCAAAATTTAGAGTTGATACCCATGGTGTTTATGCCACATCATCGTTAAATGAATATATGGTCTATATAGAAATGATGTTATGTAGAGTATTTGGGAGGAAAATCCCTACCCATTTCCCTGCGGAATGGGTGCCAATTATACATGAGGTAGTCGAGGGTTACACTTTCAACTGGGGTAAGATTCTATCAGATAACCTAACCAAGGAGATTGTTGAGTACTGAATGGCAAAGTCAAAAGGCCAACCATCCTCTTTTTATATGGCAGTGTATGTCATGGATGTTATCTATTATATGACCCCTTTCCCATTGATGAATTGGAGCTAGAATCCAACTTGTGCAGAACCCATCCATTTCTATCACTCTCAACTATGGGAAGGAAAAGAAAAAGATTTCTTTTACAAAATCTGTCACTATGTAGTGATCCATGTGAACCAAATATTGTATGGATACCCACCCCCTTGGATTTTAGAGAAAATCATGAGAAACCTCAAGACAGTTGCAGATTGATTTATTGAAGAGAATTTCTCTTATGTCAGAGTCTTCAGATGTTCAATTCCCCCTCATTCTCCCCCAAAATTTCTTCCCGACAGACTGGTGTGCAGAGAAGTGGCATACCATATAATAAAAGGAGGCATCGGTAAAGAGTAAAAAGCAGTTCATAAGAAATTCTGAACAACTTTTCCTATATAGATTGGGAGGTTTTCACTACTAAATTTTGGTCATTCCAAGGTAGAAGCTACATCAATAGAGGACATTAAACTGGTAGATCTTAAACTCAGAAAGCATGATCCATATCAAATTGTGGGAAATCATCTAGCTCATTGCAATATGAAAACATATGAGCATGAAGACTCCCCCAGTGATGACATATTTAAAGGAATCATAGCTTATGAGGAAATATTAGACAGAGTTCAAGCGTTACCTCCTGATCTACATGCCAAATTTCTTTCTTTCCAAAATCACATACGAGTTGGGTTTCCCAAGATACTTCAGGGATAATCGATAATCGTTTGTTCAGAAAAAGAAAGTATACCTCCAGGTTTTGAACCAAAGTATTTGGATAAAAGGACTACAGAGGAAGACCCAAAGAATCCTGAAGTGTCTTCACAAAAAGAAGAAACTTTCCATACATAACATCCAGGTTCTAAAATAGATTCTAAGTCCGAGACACCTTTAAAACTGAATCAAATGGCTTCTCTTGTATCGTCAATTATTCTTGTTGATACCACCAAAAAAGTAGAAGGACCACAATTCATAGAGTTAGGCAGTTCTATTATAGCATTGACTCCTTTATAGAGAAGTTTTGGGACTCCCCATCTCAGATCTATGTACGTAAGTGACCTTACCCCAATCTCTATTGAATAAATACCTTCCTCTGACTTATTTTTTAGTAAAAGGATAAAAGTTGTAGTGAAACAAGAAATGCACCTGAAAGAAGGTACATTGGTAAAAAAGAACAGGATACTTGTGGATGGACAAAATCTAGAAGAGGAGGATTTTTCCATAGAGGTAGCAGGCTCTCTGGGAGATTTCGCTATAGCCAATTTGTTTTCATTTGATAATTTGAAAGCAAGGCTGAAACAAAGGAATCAAATGATAGCCCAGTTGTAAAGCCAAATAAGGAATATCGAGAAAAATATTAGAGATGAGATAAATAAAGGACTAGAACAGGACAAAGTTGCTGACAAACATGGTATTCAACTACTCAAGTCTAGTTTATATGAGATGTGTAAGAAGATACAAGTTAGTCAAGGGCAAATCATCAAGCAAGAGGAATTAGTAAGGCAACTGCAATCTAAGTTGATTTCTACTGAAAAACAGGTTGTAAATGTAACAACGTTTCAAGCCCAGGCACTGGAAGTGCATAAGAAGCTAGAGGCAAAACAACCAAGCCTGTTTTCTAAAGTAGATATCATTCAAAACTATTTTCGAGAAGTAATTCAATCATTAGAGAACACTTCTTTCAAAGAGAAAGAGGCTACAGAAAGCCCAAGCCGCTTTTCAAAAAACAGTCATATTTTCGACTAAAGAAGAAGTATCAGTAACTCCTAGGTTGTCTGTCACAGAACAAATAAGAGGAGACATACTACTAAAAACATGGGAAGCCAATATAGCTGAGAGAAAATTATTGGCCAAAGAAGTAAAGGAAGATTGTGAAGAGACCTTCGATGCACTGGATAAAAAATCGCTAGGCATTGGAAAGGGCGATTGGCCTAGACTATTAGGACAAATCAATGTTATAAAACATCAACTGAACATCAAAAAAAGATTACATGAATCTCAAGTTGAAATTTCACAGTTGATACAGGTCAATGTTTCACAAATGGACAAATGGATGGTGAAGCCAAACTTACAGTTACAAATTTGAGGACAAAAGGATTGAGGACAGGTTGCCAAAAATTCAGAGGAAGTTGTATCTGTTTTAAGCAAAGGATGCGTCGGAGCCTTCGCAAAGATTAACGCAGTTTATAAGGAGGTGCGTCGAGTGTTTTGAGCCAAGTGAAGCAAGTACTTCAAAGAAATGATGAAACAATACATGCTACCCGTTATATCGGTGTAAGTAAGAAGATAGGAAAGAAACCAATGAAATGGTTCAAGTCTTTATTTTTGTAACTGTTAAATATCTAAGAGTAAGGAAAGTTCCAACCGTCTAGGGTTGAGAACCTTTGTATAAATATAATTTCAAAAGACTTAGAGAAGGCTTTTTTTTTGGCCGATTGTAGCAGAGAAATTTCTCCTTATCAGAATTAATACAAATGCAAACCGGAGACTCCATATTCCATCAAACCTGAGCTATGTGTTCTTCTGTTTCTTCATATTCAACATCATTTCTTATATATCTTTGATGAATGTTTAACTACAACTTAGTACAACATCTACTGTGGTTATTTTTTATTTAGTCATCTAATTGTTTTACAAATTTTCCTCTATGTTTGCTATCAGCAGACACAAGACCTGTGAACTATTTAGATCACCATATTTTATGATTCATTAAACTTTTCTTGTCTAATTTCTTCTTCTGTTACAAAGTGAGATTCTTCCATGATTGATGCCTCATGTTGTTAAACAACTTTGTGTTTTCTTTCATCACATACAATATTATTTTCGATTTAACTCAGATACGGGAAACGACCTCTGAAATTGTTATATTATTAATTCAAATTTGGGAATTTTTCTCATATAATCTCAAATAGAAACAAAAAACCTAAAACAACAGATCTTTAAACCTTCTTTTCCTCCATGATTGTACCTATTGCAAGACACCCTAACATTGAACCTGGTCTCACAAATCAAACCAGCATTGCGTTAACCTTGTTTAATACTATCCTAGAGACAACCACCACCCAGGTTGAACTTGAATGTTCATGGGCAGTCATTGAACATGACATAAGCATCCAAGAACGATTTGAAGCTAGACAAAGACAACTCAGAAATCAACCATAGCTTCTTTCCTAAAGAAATGTTTTTCTTTTTACATATTTAAAAACCCTCTTTAATTTTTCGAATGCCTAGACTTTATACTTTAAATCCTTAAGTATAAAATCTGGAACAACATGTTTTTGGCACCGTTGCTGGGGAACGAAGAAACAAAAATATTTTTTCCCTGGGAATAATGACATTGGTAATTTATTTCTTTGATAGTGAACAAAGATTGAATACTTTATAAGGATTTTCCCACCTTTCACTTGGCAAATCCACGATTAATAAGCTTGATTTTAAGCGAAAGAATACCAGAAAAAACCTAGACAACTAGTAGACTTCGCATGTATCCGACCCAAAAATATTCTGAAATCAAGAAAACTTCTTAAACACACTGCTTCATCAACTAGTAAGATTTATCAACCTAAATTAACACAGTAAAATACTATGGATCTACTTGAAAAGTCAAATTCCCCACTCCTTTGCGGAGAACCATCCATCGATAAAGTTAAAATCCTAGAACCTGGGTTGGTCTTACCCGAATTTAAAGCTGCGACTTTTCTAATCATTTCTTTTAACAAGAAAGGTAAAAGATCTATCTCACTTCCTACGTCAATCGACATTTCTTCACTTCCCAAAGTTTAGTTTCCAATCTCTTAGAACTCCAAAGAATATATTGTATACCTTGACTCGACTCCTATTAGTTCTCCTGTATACTCACCCTGCGAGTCCGAGCAAATCGATCCTCGTTTTCCAAGTCCCTATTTTTCAAGTTTCCTATCCCTTGACGATCAGTTTCCCGAAGCCATCTCACCCTATCTAGACATAACCGAAGGGTTATCACACCCCTGTAAAAATTTTCCTCATAATCTCCAATCTTCATCTCCTAAATTTTCAATGGATGTGGTCGGAGCAGGTGGTGCCGGAGGAGCAGGAGGAGGAGGATTCAATTAAGGACCACCTCCCCCTCCTAGGATTTTTTCTTGCCAGATATTCCCCTCTAGTTCTCCCAGTTTCCCTCCATGACCTACCTGAAAATTATATGAAAAATTTGTCGAAATTCACTGGGGAGGGAGACTTGACTATTGTCGAACACATCAATTTCTTTGACCAGTTTGTTGACATCCTTGGCCTTGAACATGAGGATGTTTATTCGAGACTCCTAGTTCAAAATTTTGAAGGACAGGTGAGAACCCGGTTCTGAGGTCTAGCAGAAGGATCAATAGGATCATACGATGAGTTGGAAAATGCTTTTATCAGACAATGGGGAGAAAGGAAAGATCATCTCTACTATCTAACCAAGTTTGGAGCTCTGAGAAAGAAAAATTCAGAGTCAGTTCTCGAGTTTACCCAAAGGTTTAATAAATTGTATAATAAAATTCCATCCAAGGTTAAACCTTCCCAACCTGCAACGAAATTAAATTTTGTTGGGGCTTTTGACCCTGATTTCGCTATGTTGTTGAGGGAAAGGAGATAAGTAGACCTCACTAAAATGTAGGATGATGCTTTAGAAATTGAGTCAAATATGATGGCATCAAGAAAGTTAAAAACAAAATTTGAAACAGAAAATAAAGAAACCAGAAGATACAGAGAACAATGAGGACCCTCAGGATCTGGTAGGTCTTCAAAAGACAAGATGGATGACATGGCGATAATAATTAAAGAATTGTCGAATAAGATATCAAGAATGGAATTGGACCAATCAAAGAATGATCATTTCCCTAGAAAGGATTTCAGAAGAAATCCTAACCCTCAAACACAACAAAGGCAAATTAAGAATGAGGACCAAAAGATTCAAGCCCCCTTCAAAAATGAAAATTTTATAGGACGAGAAGACATGCAAGATTTTGAGGAATTAGAAGAAGACATAAATAATCTTGGCGATCATTGTCAACAGCCTTATTTGACAAGACGAGATTATGAAAAATCCTTGAATACAGAATATAGATTTGAAAATAACAAGAACAACAATATTATAGAAGATTTAACTTATCAAGAAATCGATGATGATATAATGGCTGAGCTCCACCAGAAGTAAAATCTAAGGCCTAGAAAATGAAATTAATAAAATCAAAATCCCTATACTTCTTGTCGAACTGGAAAAAAACCTAATATACAGAAAGCAAATTGCTAAAATAATTAGTTTTTCAGACAATGAAAGTCGGGCCGACGTTATAAATCTAGACGATGACAAGACTAACATAATTTTCGGTCCACATTTCAAAGGTGCTAGAGATATTGTTACCCCTTTCTATATCACGCTAACCATGCATGATCACTTGCTTCATAATTGCATGTTGGATTCTGGAGCCTCTCACAATGTAATGCCTAAAGCCATTATGGATAGACTTGGTCTTGAAATCACTCGACCTTATGGAGATTTGTATTCATTTGATTTGAGAAAAAGTTGAATGTCTAGGCATGATAAAATACTTAGTAGTTAATCTTGCACAAATACCTGTAAAAAGCGTTCTGGTGGATGTGGTTGTTGTTGATATACCCCCAAAGTATGGCATGTTGTTATCCAGGTCTTGGGGTGCAAAACTTGCAGGATCCCTCCAACTCGACATGACGTATGCCATGATCCCGATCTTTCGAGGAAAGTTCACACGCTTGTACAAAGAAACTAGGTTGGCGTTTACGGTAAGTGACCCACTGAACCCAAATAAATACCCTGTTTATATTGTTGATCAGTATTTAGGGAATTTTATTCTGTCTATTGATGATGATATTGATGTATGTATAGAACAAATTTGTACAGAAAATAAAAAATAAAAAGAAGAACAAATAAATAAAGATGTATATAGTTCGAGAGTTTGGAAAATGGTTTTTGATGGTGCTTCATCTTGTGAAGGATCAGGAGTCAGAGTGTTGTTCATGGCACCCGATGACGAGTTCATTATACCTTTTTCTTATAGAATACAATGGGACATTGATTATACTATCAATGTATGTGAATATGAGGCTCTAGTCCTATGAAGCTACTAGAAAATTAAAAATTAAGAACTTAGAAGTCTACAGTGATGTTGAACTGATCATAAAACAAATTAATCGTCAATACCAGGCTAAGCACCCAAGGTTAGGATCTTATAGGAACTGTTCTTGGGATCTAATTGAGAACTTTTTCTCATCAGTTAATGTTCATTACATCACTAGGACTGAAAAACAATGAGCAGATTCGCTAGCTAAAGCAGCCTCGACCTTCGCGCCTCCAACAATTTTCAAACTTAAATATCAGATAGAGATGAGACATAGGCCTTTCATACCAAATAACATATAACATTGGCAGGTTTTTGAGGATGATGAACAACTCATGAAATTTTTAGAAATGGTAGATGATTCTGCTGAAACACATGTCGACCAAGAAAACCAGAATGATCCCGCTTGGATCATGCAGGAAGGGGAAGACCCCCAAGAGTTTCAATATAAGATTGTTAATCATCGTCTGCTTATTTTGAAAAATAATTAGATCCCAAAAGGCCTAATCCCCTTAGAAAGGTTATTTAATCATGATGACATCCCTGTGAAGTCCACTTTATAGCCTCAGCCATAAGAGGTTGAAGATTGTGATATAGGTACCAAAGAAAATCCTAGGTTGGTAAAATTATCTTAGTACGTGCCTCCTGAAATAAAAATTAAGTATGATGAATTTCTTAGACAATGTAAAGACATTTTTGATTGGTCTTATGACGAATTGAGAACCTATGACACTACTATAATGGAACACAAAATTCCTTTGAAACAAGGTGTGAAACCTTTTAGGCAGAAAATCAGATAGATTAACCCTATGTTACTGCCGGTGATAGAGAAAGAAGTCAAGAAACTTCTGGACACCAAGATTATTGTCCCACTGAGATACTCTGAGTGGGTATCTAATTTAGTCCCAGTAATAAAGAAAAACAATAGATTGTGTGTAGATTTTAGAAATTTAAACCGATCGTCACTTAAAGACAATTATCCATTGCCTAAGATGGAAAATGTCTATGATTGATGGATTTTCAGGCTATAATCAAATTGCAGTACTTCAAGATGATAAAGAAAAAGCTGCATTCACTACCCCTTGGGGTACCTTTATGTATGACAAAATGCCTTTCAGTTTAATGAATGCAAGAGAAAATTTCCAACGAGCTACGGACATTACTTTCGTTGGTGAAAGAGATAAGTATGTTGTTATTTACCTTGATGATTTAACTGTTTTTTCTAAATCTGATGCAAAACATCTAGTACACCTCAAGCAAACTTCTGAAAAATGTTGCAAATTTGGTTTGTCTCTGAATCCCAAGAAATCTCATTTTGCAATGCAAGAAGGTAAACTCTTGGGCCATATAGTTTCTAGGGATGGAATTAAGATTGAACCAAAAAGGATCAAGGCAATAGATACTATAAATATTCCTAGAAATGTAAAATAAATTCAGTCATTTTTAGGAAAAATAATTTTCTTGAGAAGATTTATCCCAAACTTTGCTGAAATCGTAAAACTGATTACATATATGCTTAAGAAGGACAACGAGGTTAAGTGGAATACTGAAGCCAAAGCATCATTTCAACGTATCAAAAGGGTTATAAGTGAAGCACCAGTATTGGCAAGCCTAGATTATACGAAGGAGTTTTTGATTTTTTCTTTCACCTCTGAACACACTATCGCAGCCGCACTGTTACAAAAAAATGATGAAGGTTTTGAGCAACCGATTGTAGTTTTTAGTAAAAGTCTCAGAGATGTTGAGCTAAAATAGGACATATTGGAAAAACAAGCTTATGCAATGGTGAAAGATCTCAAAGCTTTCAGAACTTGCGTACAGCATTTAAAGATCATTGCTTATGTACCTACCAGTTCTGTTAAGGATATACTAGTTCAACCCGATAATGATGGAAGGAGAGGTAGATGGTTAGCCAAAATTCAAGAGTTTGACCTGGAAGTTAAACCAACGAAGCTCATTAAAGGTCAGGGTTTGGCTAAATTGATGGCTGAATCAAATTTGAGAGCACTCAGAATAAATCATCTGCAAGAGTACCAAGGATTTTTAGAGATAGATGAACTTGATGTCACAGTGCCCACAACTGAAATTCTACAAAAATTATCTTCTTCAGTTTGGTACCATGATATTGTTTCTTATTTACTGACCCTTCAGTGTCCCAGTGAACTAACCCCATCTAAATCTAGGAAATTGAAGTTACACACTATCAAATATTGTATTATAGATGGTAAACTGTATTGGAAGGACCCCCTGGGTTCCCTACTGAGATTCTTATTAGAGTCCGAGACATAAAAGGTTATAGATGAATTCCATGAAGGTGTATGTGGAGGACACCATGATTAGCGAGCAACGACTTATAAAATCCTAAGAGCCAGGTATTACTGGCCGAGAAATTTCACTGATGTAAACACTAAAGTACGAACTTGTAATCCTTGTCGGTTGTTTACAGGCAAGCAGAAAGTCCCGACATTACCTTTAGTGCCAGTTAGAGTTGAAGCTCCATTCCAGCAATGGGATCTTGATTTTATTGGAGAAATCTATCCACACTCGAGTGCTCAACACAAATAGATTCTAACTGCTACAGACTATTTCACCAAATGGGTGGAAGCTATTCCTACGCGAAATGCAACTGACTCAGTAGTGATCATTTTTTTGGAGGAGAATATTCTATCAAGATTTGGATTTCCTCAAAAAATAGTGACTGATAATGCTCAAGCCTTCAATTCCATGGCCATGATAAGCTTTTGCCAAAAATATAATATTGTGCTAGGACACTCCAAGGCTTACTATCCATAGGGTAATGGACTAGCTGAGTCATCTAACAAATGTCTGATCACTATAATTAAGAAAGTACTAACCGAAAATAAGAAAGCATGTCATGTGAATTTAAAATATGATTTATGGGATAATAGGATAGGCACAAAACGGTCAATCAAAATGTCTCCATTTCAGATGATATATGGTACTCACGTCATTTTATCGATAAATCCAGCGCTGCCAGTAATGAAACTCTGGAAAGACTCAAAAGAAGAACCAAATGATATTACCAGGAGGATAAATCAGTTGATTGAAGTTCAGCAAAATAGGGCCGAAGTAGATGAAAAACTACAAAGATATCGAGATAATATGAAAGCCTTATTTGACCAAAAATCTAAAGACAAAGAATTCCTCCCTGATGATTTGGTCCTAAAATGGGAAGCCAGGAAGGAAGATGCTAGTAAACATGGTAAGTTTGATCATATTTGGTGCGGCCCGTACAAAATTACAACCTCTGAGGGAAAGAATGTGTATCTATTAGAGAATATCAATGGAAAGATTCTTAACGCCCCTATCAATGGGCGATACCTTAAACACTTCATGCAATAATATGTTTCTGAACTCTCATTGTACATACCGGTTTGTTTTCATTTTTTGTTTATAGTTATCTTTCTTTTGGTAAGTTTTTTATTTTTACTATAAATACAAAAGGTCGACTTAAAACGAAAATAA
>JASDQU010104998.1:39216-75289 GCA_032191745.1 Picea mariana
ATATAGATATAGATATAGATATAGATATAGATATAGATATAGATATAGATATAGATATAGATATAGATATAGATATAGATATAGATATAGATATATACAAAATAAGTAAAAAATTGCAATAAGAAGGCTTCTAATCTACTAGAGTTCCTGACAGCTATTATTTTTATCTTATTGCAGGAGACTTGCTGATAAGCCAAGAGACTATAAATATCAAAAGGGTGACATGCATAGATACTCACGTTAAATGCCTCCCGAAAAAGGTAATAAAATAACATTTTGTTTTGGCTGGAAATACAAAGAACTACTAAGGTATGATTTTATGTGTTAAAAACTCTGATTAAAATGTCCTAGGAAATGTAAATGAGTAAGATAGTAATCTTGTGTTTACTAATATTACCACTAAAATTTTAATGAGAGAAATGAAAAGCAATTTTAAATTTAAAAAAGAAAATAATAATAATAATAAATATTGATATATATATGAAAAATAAGCAATAAAAAGAATTTAAGGAAAATTTTCAAGAGTTGAGTAAGAAACTTGTTAAGAGTAATTGTATCTACAACAGAATATCTGAAGCCCCTTGCCTTCCCCTTGACTGTGATCAATCCATCTCTTCACCTGATCCTTGATATCTTCCCATAAGCTTCTTAAGAGAAGAAAGGTCTCACCTTAACTTTGGAAACTCATAAAATAACCTTCAAAACGAGAAAAGGTAAAATTTTATAGTTCCTCTAACTTTAGCTGAACCAAAAGTATGTCTACGTTAATCCTAGCTCTCTTAGTCATTCTAACAGGATTAAACTGGTTTATTTCACTCAAGGAAAGTCCCTGGAAAATATAATAAGAATACCCCTTGAGAATTTCCCTGAAGCCAAATATGTTTGAAGGTCAGGAGAGGATTAGTCTAGAGCAATTAAAGTGAGTTGACAGACCTTTGTTGTTAAATCATAAACAAATATTTCCCAGGTATACTGTATACTGGTTGATTTCTCCCACTTCATATTCTGAAACAAGACAAATGGTGAAAGGAAATTCATTTAAATGATTGCCCCCGTCTAGTCCAAAGAGATGAAGAAAGGAAATTCATTATATGATTTCCCTCATCTCAACATTTAAATGTTAAAATACCAATGGAAGTGGTGAAAGGAAATTAAATGTGGGAAATCTGATAACTTCACCGAGGTACTAAACAGGCTCGCTGGTAGTGAAGCAATGTCTACATATCTGATAGGCTGTTATATGTGAATTACAAGATGCTCTGGTAACTACTTCTCTTTTCGGCTAGATCTACATTCTAAGCTTATGGGGTTCCGTAACTTAAAACATTGGAATTACTTCACCTTGATGTGAACAAGATCAAATAAAACCTGGTAGAACGTTTAAGTTTTTTTGGATTACCTTATACAAATCCGAGGTCAGTTTTAGGAAAGAAAAACTATTTTAAGACTAACTCGAGATCACAAAATGTTTTAGTTTTGAAGAGTTTTCAAAGTTAAAGATGAAATCTTAAAGTCATGTTTGTTTTTCTCCAAAGTGTGTTTCACAGAACTGCAATAATGACTCCATTCACCCAATGAAGGCACTCAGTCTACATGTTCTTATCATCCCGCAAGGAGACGAGATCCCTAGATGGACCCTATGTTGAAACAAACTTCATATTTTCCTAAAAACTCTTACACTAAAATAAAATTTCATTTTTTATTTAAATAAAAAGAGCACAAAAATGCATGTGGATAATCACCGTCGAAAAAAGGGTCATCCGATCAATCCAACAGTTTAAATGTCTTAACAAGTTATGGAGCCGCCCTTGATTTTAAAAAAGGGGTCAAAATGTTAAAATCTTTGCTTAAGCTTCGGGTTTCGAGGTTCTGTGATTTACACAGTTAGATATTTAATGACAACCCCAAAGTCCCTATACCGAAGTCACGAAAAGTAATTTTAAAAGAAGTTAAACCAAGTTAATAAGAATAATTAAAAATGTTCAACGCTAATATAAGCTTTGTTGGAGAAATTTCTATTTTCGACACACTAGTTCAATGGGAGTTAACCAACTAGTTCTATTTAGACTTTCTATTTTTACCATCACTATTATGCATGCATGCATTCCTAAGGAAAGCTAATAGGGATGATTTTAAGGATGGAAATTTATTTTAAAATGTAGAAACCTTAGTGAATATTACTAATCCTTCATATGTCAACTATAAATGTTAGGCGATATTTTTTTTTAAATATTCAAATTTCTAAGTATTTTATATAGTTTTTATAAAATTTTGACGGTTTTTAAGGTAAAATAATTTTATCCTATAGAATTTGGGCGAATCATTTTTAAAATAGCGAATCTCATTTTTGGAAAAACCATGGAAAATTAGCCCATGAGCGAAATTTAGCCCCTAAAATCATCTATGAAAGCTAACTGCTTGATTGATTTTCTTAATTATGGAATGATTTGCCCTAAATATGAGTGTATTCCACTCATTCATTGTATCATATTGATCATGATCTATGTATCAATCATCAACTCATTGGAGTAGTGTGAATATATTTTTTCATTCTTCCATATTGAATCTCTCTTCCTTTCTTGATAAGCTTTGTTTGTACTTGTTTTAGCTAGATCTCTTGTGAAGGTTTCCATGAAACACTGACATGGTATCAGAGCTATGCTGCTTGGAGCAAGCTAGACAAGCTAAAGAATAAGGAAAATTAGAGTTTCGGCGAGCTAAATCTGTGGTCGTAAATTTTAGCAGTTAGTCCTCCCAAACTATTACGTTTTTTAGGAAACGGCTCGCGTAGAAAGTAAATCAACCCATTTTGGAAGTGGGTTTTCAACTATTTGGAGAGATTCCTCACCGTTTTCTTAGAAAGTAAGTCGCAAGATCATCTCCTGAAACTGATATGAAATCTTAATTTCTTAATTTTTCACTTGCAGATTGAGAGTAAATTTTTAGGGGTTCTTGGAATCAGTGGGAGAGATGGATATGAAAACTATTACACAGTAAAACTTAGTGGTAATCCTCACACCATACAATTATTTTGATTGGAATCCCAAGGTGACATTCCAACTCAAAAGAAAAGGACTGTATAATTTGACAATGGTGACAGAAACATAACCTACATCAGCGATTGAGAAGATGAGATGGGCGAATCGTAAGGATGAGGCCACATGACTACTTCTTGAATTAATATCCACTAATTTATGGTTTCATGTTGTTGCATGCAAGACTCCAAAGGAGATCTGGACCACCTTGGAAGGACTCTTTGGAAAGCAGGATTATACGTAAGGTCATATGCTTGAGGTAGAGTTGAATACCTTAGACCCTAAAAGTTTTGATAATATACAAGATTTTTTTACTAAATTTAAATCTTTGCTATTAAGCTTGGGTGAATGTGTTATTGATAAGTCTACACAAGAGAAACAACTTATTCTAACAATCTTGGCCAAGCTAGGACCAAAATACACTATATATGTCTCCAATTTCCATTCTGGCAGATGTCTTTTTGGAACAAATTGGAAAATGCCTACGTTGGGTCAGTTCATTGAGTCTCTTACACAAGAGCAGACAAAACTCATACACTTGGGCCTCATGAAATATCCCAAAGCACATGCACTCACCATGCAGGATGGAAAAGGGTCATTCAAACATAATAGGAAGGAGGGATATTCCAAATCCTTTAATGATTCTTCAGGTTCCAAAGACTCTTCAGATTCCAAGAAGAAGAAGAAGGGAAAGCAATGCACTTATTGCAATAAACCGAATCATGAAGAATCCACATGCATGAAGAAACGGATTGATATTAGGGCACATGTGCTTCAACAGAACAACCTTGGAAACTTCATTCCAGATGGATTCAAGAAGCAGAAGAAAGAATATCCTGCTCCTTTGAAAGGTAATCATCATGCTCTTGTTGCAATTAATTCCTCATCTGATTCATAGATTATAGATTATGGTGCAACCCATCATATGGCAATGAAAGAGAAAGTTTTCTCTTCTTTGAGTCCTTGCTCAAGACCCCCTATTCTCATGGGGGATGATACTCCAGTAGCAATAGCAGGAGAAGGGAGAGTGGAACTCCACAATGGCAGTTTTGAGAATTTTTTACATGTTCCAAAGCTTTCTATGAATCTTCTCTCAGTTTATCAGATCACTCGGAAAGGTAAAAAGGTTGAATTTACATCAGATTCAGTTTCAGTAATTGACATGCATGCCAATTCCATTATTGCAATTGGTGAAGTGGATCACAAGTCAAGGTTGTATAAATTCACTAAATTTTCTGACGATGACTCCTCTATTCCACTTACACATACGGAGAGTAATTTGCATGCACCTCCATTGAAACATGCATATACTCTTGTTCTTCCATCAGTTTTAGACATCAGAGATGATTCCATACACTCAAATTCTATACATGGAAATAAGCAGGTAGTACATCCAGATAAGAAGCCAGCATTGAAGCTTCAGCAGATGCCCAAGAACATCACATGCCACACTTCAGGCATCAAACAATATTGCAGAGAATCCATTGGATTTGAGGAGGACTCGATCTCAGCATGAGGATCCTTCTCATGTATTTTCAGCTTCAGAACCTGCGATGCCCATGTATTTCTATATGGTTCAATCTATTGATCCACATAACTACAATAGGGTTGTGGGAAATCCATTATGGCAAGAAACCATGCAAAAGGAGTATGACTCACTCCTATGTAACCAGACTTGGAATCTGGTTCCACATCCACCATAAATGAATATTTTCAGGTGCAGATGGGTCCACAAGATCAAGAAGTACAAGGCCTGATAGGTTGCCAAAGGACTTCATCAGATCCATAAAGATTTCTACATCTTCACGAAGACTTTCAATGAGCTGAAGTTTCAGACTTTGCAGGATCGTCTTGCAGTGAAGAACACAACTGCCTAGCAACTGTCATTTTATTCTTTTGATACATTATCTTTTGAGGGGGGATTTTGTTCCCACGTGGTTTTTCCTCTTTCCTCACTTTTATTCAGTGTTCATTAGTTGCATTGTACATGAGTACCTAAAATGGCCTAGTAGTCAAGACTCATTTTTTACTCCATAGTGATGTTAAAGGGGGGTGTTGGAGAAATTTCTATTTTCGACACACTAGTTCAATGGGAGCTAACTGACTAGTTCTATTTAGACTTTCTATTTTTACCATGACTATTATGCATGCATGCATTCCTAAGGAAAGCTAACTACTTGATTGCTTTTTTTAATTATGGAATGCTTTTCCCTATATATGAGTGTATTCCCCTCATTCATTGTATCATATTGATCATGATCTATGTATCAATCATCAACTCATTGGAGTAGTGTGAATATATTTTCTCATTCTTCCATATTGAATCTCTCTTCCTTTCTTGATAAGATTTGTTTGTACTTGTTTTAGCTAGATCTCTTGTGCAGGTTTCCATGAAACACTAACAAGCTTATCGTATTTTCATTTTCGGGAATCTCAACTCAAGTGACAACTCAAAAACCGGATGCGTAAGTCCTGAAATCTTGTTTAATCGCAATTAATTAAGGTTTAAACATACTTAATATCTTGTTAATTAGTCGCGTTTTTTGAAATCGGAGAATTATCACTCATCACACCCAAAATAACCCGAAGCATGGAGTGCCAAAAGTATTAAGTTCTTAAGTGTGATTAACTTAACATCAAAACAAAGGTTAACGATATAAATTGGTTTTCACATTTTTTCTTTTCGGGATTTTTCAAAGACATTCCATTCGAACTCCTGGTTTCGAATCACCGATATTTGGCAGCATTTATTATAGATTAATGAAATATATTATAGTGTAAGACGTGTATCTCCTATTGTACTCTCCTCATTAAGGCGAATGAATTTATCACCCATAGAAGCACAGTCTAATTAAGGCAGGCTGAAGGTGAATAAAGGTTTCTAATTCAAATTTCTTTCTCACTTTCAGCAAATTAGCAAGTTGTATCTGAGAAAGCTTATGTCTTCTTTTCTGTAAAAACTACTCACTTTTTATCACAGGTATCATGGAACCCAGGAAAATGTAGAAAAAGAGTGATGACGCCGATGAAATATCAAATCCGAACTCAGATGTTCTATCTGATACCACACCACATGTTGTAGATTTGTTCAGGTCCTGGATGTAGATTTTTGAAATCTTGGAGCATGAGGTTAGGAATTGCCTAGATGATTTTGGAAACGAAAGGAATGATAAGACTAAAAATAAACTCAGAGATATAGCAGAGGTCGAGCTCCATAAAATAGCTACACAGTCGAAGCTCATGCCATACAATGACATGATAAACTAGGCTCTGATGAACACCGATGTGAAAACCAGGAGCATCACGAACCATCAAAAGGTCTTCGTCAGCTCATTTAGGCCAAAACACATTCAAGTAATGTACAAGCTATCCCATGTTTCTAAATATATTTATAATGCCGAATTCGTAGAAGAGTTTGAATGAAACGAGTGCACAGAATTTGACCAAAAATATCCAGATATAATCAAAGTATGGTGGGGAATTCCAACAAAATTTAGAGAGGATACCCATGGCGTTTATGCCACATCATCATTAAATGAATATATGGTCTATATATTAATGATGTTATGTAGACTATTTGGGAGGAAAATCCCTACCCATTTCCCCACATAATGGGTTCCAATTATACACGAGGTAGCTGAGGGTTACACTTTCAACTGGGTTAAGATTCTATCAGATAACCTAACCAAGGAGATTGTTGAGTACCAAATGGAAAAGTCAAAAGGCCAACCAATGCATTTTTATATGGCAGCATATGTCATGGACGCTATCTGTTATATGACCCCTTTCCCATTGATGAATTGGAGATGGAATCCAACCTGTGCAGAACCCATCCATTTCTATCACTCTCAACTATGGGAAGAAAAAGAAAAATATTTCTTTTACGAATCTGTCACTATGTAGTGATCCCTGTGCACCAAATATTGTATGGATACCCACCCCCTTGGATTTCAGACCAAATCATGGGAAACCTCAAGACAGTTGCAAATTGGTTTATCGAAGAGAATTTCTCTTATGTCAGAGTCTTTGGATGTTCAATTCCCCCTCATTCTCTCCCAAAATTTCTCCCCGACAGACTGGTGTGCAGAGAAGTGGCATACCAAATAATAACATGAGGCATCGGTAAAGAGTTAAAAGTAGTTCAGAAGAAATTATGGCCAGCTTTTCTTATACATATTGGTAGGTTTTCATTGCTAAATTTTGGTCATTGCAAGGTTGAAGCTGCAGCATTAGAGGACATTAAACTGGTAGATCTTGAATTCAAAAAGCATGATCCATATCAAATTGTGGGAAATCGTCTAGCTCATTGCAATATGAAAACATATGAGCATGAAGACTCCCCCTATGATGACATATTTAAAGGAATCATAGATTATGAGGAAATATTAGACAGAGTCCAAGTGTTACCTCCTAATCTACAGGCCCGCTTTCTCTCTTTCCAAAAGCACAGACGAGCTGGGTTTCCCAAGATACTTCAGGGAGAATCGATAATCCTTCATTCAGAACAAGAGCAAGGTTTTGAACCAAAGTCTTTGGATAAAAGGACTATAGAGGAAGACCCAAAAAATCCAGAAGTGTCTTCACAAAAAGAAGAAACTTTGCAGACAGAGCATCCAGGGTTTGAAACAGATTCTAAGTCTGATAGACCTTTAAAACTTAATCAAATGGCTTCTCCTTTATCGTCAACTATTCCTATCGATACCTCCAAAATAGCAAAAGGAACACAATTCACAGAGTTAGGCAGTCCTATTATAGCATTGACTCCTTTACAGTCAAGTTTTGGGACTCCCCATCTCGGAGCTATGTACGTAAGTGACCTTACCCCAATCTCTATTGAAGAAATACCTTCCTCTGACTTCTTTTTTAGTAAAAAGAGAAAATATGTAGTGAAAAAAGAAATGCACCTTAAAGAAGGTAGAATGGTAAAAAAACATAGGATACTTGTGGACGGACAAAATCTAGAAGAGGAGGATTTTTCCACAGAGGTAGTATGCTCTCTGGGAGCTTTTGTTATGACCAATTTGTTTTCAGTTGATAATTTGAAAGCAAGGCTAAAACAAGGGAATCAAATGATAGCCCAGTTGCAAAGAAAAATAAGGAATACAGGGAAAAATATTAGAGATGAGATAAATAAAGGACTGGAACAGGCCAGAGCTGCTGACAAACAGGAGATTCAACTACTCAAGTCTAGTTTAGATGAGATGTGTAAGAATATGCAAGCCAATCAAGGGCAAGTCATCAAGCAAGAGGAATTAGTAAGGAAGTTGCAATCTAAGTTGATATCTATTGAAAATTAGGTTGTAAATGTAACAACGTTTCAAGCCCAGGCACTGGAAGTGCATCAAAAGCTAGAGGCAGAACAACAAAGCCTATTTTCTAAAGTAGATATCATTCAAAACTATTTTCGAGAAGTAATTCAATCATTAGTGAACACTTATTTCAAAGAGAAAGAGGCTACAAAAAGCCCAGGCCGCTTTTCAAAAAGCAGTCATATTTTCAACTAAAGAAGAAGTATCAGTAACTCCTAGGTTGTCTGTCGCAGAACAAATAAGAGGAGACATACTACTAAAAACATGGGAAGCCAATATAGATGAGAGAAAAATATTGGCCAAAGAAGTAAAGGAAGATTGTGAAGAGACCTTCGATGCACTGGATAAAAAATCGCTAGGCATTGGAAAGGGCGATTGGCCTAGACTATTAGGACAAATCAATGTTATAAAACATCAACTGAACATCAAAGAAAGCTTACATGAATATCAAGTTGAAATTTCATAGTTGATATAGGTCAATGTTGCACAAATGGAAAAATGGATGGTGAAGACAAACTTACAGTTACAATTAGTAAAATTTGAGGACAAAAGGATTGAGGATAGGTTGCCGAAAATTCAGAGGAAGTTGTATCTATTTTAAGCAAAGGATGCGTCGGAGCCTTCAAAAAGATTAACGCAGTTTATAAGGAGGTGCGTCGAGTGTTTTGAGCCAAGTGAAGCAAGTACTTCAAAGAAATGATGAAATGATACATGCTACCCATTATATCGGTGTATGTAAGAAGATAGGAAAGAAACCAATGAAACGGTTCAAGTCTTTATTTTTGTAACCGCTAAATATCTAGGAGTAAGGAAAGTTCCAACCGTATCGGGTTGAGAACCTTTGTATAAATATAATTTCAAAATACTTAGAGAAGGATTTTTTTTGGCCGATTGTAGCAGAGAAATTTCTCCTTACCAGAATTAATACAAATGCAAATCAAAGACTCCATATTCCGTCAAACCTGAGCTACATGTTCTTTTGTTTCTTCATATTCAACATCATTTCTTATATATATTTGATGAATGTTTAACTACAAATTAGTACAACATCTATTGTGGTTATTTCTTATTTAGTCATCTAATTGTTTTACAGATTTTCCTCTTTGTTTGTTATCAGCAGACACAAGACCTGTGAACTATTTAGATCACCATATCTTATGCTTCATTAAAGTTTTCTTGTCTAATTTCTTCTTCTGTTACAAAGTGAGATTCTTCCATGATTGATGCCTCACATTTTTTAAACAACTTTTTGTTTTCTTTCATCGCATACATTATTTTCAATTTAACTCAGATACGGGAAACGACCTCTGAAATTGTTATATTATTAATTCAAATTTGGGAATTTTTCTCATATAATCTAAAATAGAAACAACAAACCTAAAACAACAGATATTTAAACCTTATTTTCCTCCATGACTGTACCTGTTGCAAGATAGCCTAACATTGAACCCAGTCTCACAGATCAAACCAACATTGCATTAACCTTGTTTAATACTATCCTAGAGACAACCACCACCTGGGTTGAACTTGAACGTTCATGGGCAATCATTGAATAGGACATAAGAATCCAGGAATGATTTGAAGCTAGACAAATACAACTCATAAATCAACCATAGGTTCTTTCCTAAAGAACTATTTTTCTTTTTACATATTTTAAAACCCTCTTTACGTTTTCGGATGCCTAGACTTTATACTTTAAAGCCTTAAGTATAAACTCTGGAACAACACACCACAAGGAGGCGGAGCTCAAATGTTTGCCCAAAATACAAGCTCCCAAGGAACCACTTCCTCTCATACCATGGAAGGAACCACCCCTGTCATTCCCTACTTGGCTTCACTCAACATCCCAGATCTGACCAAATTGACAAATGATCCCATATTACACGACCCCACTTGGTCGAATATGCCCACAAAGCTACCTTCCGACATTCCTAAGTTCGAAGGAAAAGCTGTAGAGGATCCATCCAACCATGCCATGTCCTTTCACTTATGGTATTCTTCCAATAGCATACTGGAAGATTTTGTTCGTCTTAGGTTATTTCAAAGAACCCTCACTGGAATTGCAGCCAAATGGTATGCGGACAAGAAGTTTGGTTCCCACACAACCTTCGAGTCCTTAGCCAAAGAATTCCTACCATTTTTTAACTCCCTATTCATCATGAAACTAGTTTGGAGATTCTTTCATAATGCAAACAAACCATCGTTTTTCATATCACTGAGCATATTCATGGGTGGTGTAGACGTCGAAGCATATGAAAAGTGGATAACCCCTACAACAAAGGCTATATTGGTTCCTATGATCACTCATTACCACCCTTGCCAAATATGTGGCTACATCCCTCCCCCAAAGTAAAGACCAAGTCACCACTAAGGCACAACAATTTTACCTCATCTACTCCCAATCAAGGTACCTATACATTGTTCTTCTAGATGCACCTCGCCCTTTTCCCTTTGGCAAAGAGAAACCTGGAACATCGCACACCGTTGATGGGTTGATTGGCTCCATGGCTCATATTCAACCACACAAACAATAGGTACCCACATATGGGACCAATCCATACTTTCCATTGTATGGGGGAATTCCATATTACCCTCCCCCATCCCCCCTCCCCCACCTCCCCCTTCTCCACCATTCATGGCACCTCCTCTTCCTAACATGGGTACACATCTACCCACATCCCTTCCCCAACCAATACCTATCCTACAATTTTTTCCCTCACCAACAACTACATATCCACCCAATAAAAATGGAGCCACCTCCACTTCTCACAACCCATATGTACCCCCACAAGGAAATCCATATTATCCTTTTCCAGGTCCTCCCCAACCTGTTGTACCCTCACATGGACAACACTAGGTAGGGGTCAACCTCATCCAACTTTCCCCTCTCTAATAGGTTCAAACCTTTGAACAGTTGAATATGACCAATCCACCTCACCAACCCAATAATAACCAAAATAAAGAAAATAATAGGAACCGAGGACAAGGTGGGAACCCCCCTTAACAAAATCCCCAAGTTGGGGGAAACCAACGCCAACCCAGTCCAAACCATCAAGGGGAAAATAAAAATGGCCAACCATGCCAAGGGAGAAATAACAATCTTCGAACCAATTACCCTTACGCATTATGTGGTGAAAATGGCCATTACACTCACCATTTCCCCCAAATTTCCGACTACAAATGTATGAAGGACGTCATGAATCCCCAGTAGGAACCCAACCCCCAAGGCCCACCATATGAACCTCCCACTTATATACCACCACCACCGACAGTTGTTACACATTATTTTCTTCACCCCTATGACCATAAATTATGTAAACCTATCCTTTGTCTTTAGAAGGATCAATTTCCCGAATTCCTTAAGAAAGAAGGGAGAAGAACTTTTCCTGAGAGAAGAAGTTGTATGTTCCTTTGTAAAATCCCTATTAAGGAGGATAGTCACACCCTACCTAATGTTATGGGTGAGAAGATTCCATATCGTCGCTTGTTGTACTAAACTTGGCCTACGATGTCATCGCACTCTGCTCAGTTATAGGGGTGCGTCGATTTCCATACGTGGGAAAAATGAGCATCTTCTCAATACTTCTAGAAGGAGAAGCTTATATGGTGAGGTGGCCTCCGATCGGTTTGGATCTTACTCACTTTTCTGATTTAGTGGGATCATCCTACCCTCCTCACCTTATCCTCTTCAACTTATAAAAGGAGAGGAGCTCTCATGGAGAAGGTTGGATTGGAAATTTGGATTGAGTTGGCTAGAGTTGAAAAGTTCTTAAGTTTTGGAGCTTGTATGTTGGCTTTGAGATTTTCTTTGTCAAGATAGATTGTTGATCTCAGAATCTGTGGAGAAGAAGTGTGTGGGAAGAAAGGAACTATTGGAAGGGACTTTACAACATCAAAGCATCGGTTGTATTCTCCTTTTCATATTTCTAATACAACAATATAATTCTTTCCCATAAAATTGTTCTTATTTTATTGTATGACTCCTTGATCACATACATAGGTTTTGTTGAGTATATGTTGTTGCTTTTACTTCATTGTCTTGTGTTTTTTTATAGGTTCAACATACCATAAGCCTTGGAATGGAGCGAGGATGACACTAGTGAGGACAGATGACATTTAAAAGGTATGTCATTTATCTCTTGTTAGATAGTATGTTTGATGATTGAAACTTAGGAAAAGTTTTGTATTTTGTCTTGTTTTGTTCTAGTTTCAGGGTGAAACTAGGGAGATCAGCTTGTGTCCACACTTACTGATTTTTCCGATACCAAAATTGCCGACTTCACTGGGGAACAAATTGTTTTCCTAGTTTGTCTTGTTTTCTTTCTTTGATTTCATGGTTTATGTTTTCTACATCACTGGGAGATCCAGTCTGTTTAAATTCACTGGAAAACCCTCTTGCTTTTTATTTTTTCCATTTTTATTTTGATCATCGCACCCTACTTTGAGAGATAGTGTGACGATCTAGGATTGACACACCATACCTTTTGACACAGTGCGACGTCGTCTCACTGTATTTTTTCTCTAGCCTGCGACGATCAAGGATCGTTGCACTGTGTTAGTCTACAACCTACGACGATTGTGAAAAAAATGATTTTTGATGGTTTTTCTTGCCCAGATCTTAGCTATGGTTTTGTGGTGATTTGTTGGGTCTGATTATAGTCTACTTGACAACTTTGAATCTTATTTTAGCTATCTTTGAAATAAAAAAATTTAATTTCTTGATTTGCATTAGATTGGGGGCATCTTTGCATTTGAAATAGAAAAATTGCATGGTTTTGGGCATTTTTAATCTTGAATTCTTAAAAATAATTCCCCCTCATGACTGGGGGGCAAGAAAGGTGCCCCTATGGTTTGTTCCAGGGTTTCCGATTGTTGAATCTCTTTCCTCGGTCAACTATTGTATTTCTAGCTCCGGTGTGACTCGACTATTGGTTCAGAATCTCTTCAATATCCTACAGTCTCTTAGGCTTGTTTCTTAAAGTTCTTGATATTGATGAGTTTAATAAAAGTTTGGGACATTGTGCATCTGGGAATGATAAACGTTTTCTCCTTCTCGTAATATAGCTTTCATCGAAGTGAAATATTTCCATTCTCATTTCTTTGCATTGTTTAGAGTCAGTCAAAACATCATTTAGTCCACACCATTTTCCTCTTAAGTAAACAACAACCTTAAAATAAAGCCCTTATAAAAATTGATTACACATTTTTATGTTTTCTGGTAGCAAACCTACATTAGATTAGTTGTAGGGATTTGGAATAGGTGTGAAAGATAACTTTCCAAAGCTGTAAACAAACATAGAATCTTGAGTTAGGGAGCGGTGAAATCCACTTGCTACATTTTGTCCTAGGAATCCCTTCTAACACAAGGGTCAATGATGAGATCGCATTAGGACCGACATAGTTACTCACCCTGCTTTGTTGGTCTTAGTGTAGAGATTGCGTGTATTATTGGGGGTCACTTGAGAAGAAAACCCTGTGGGGACCTTCTCGAGTTGATTTTGGGCTTAGATACCCTACCTTTGCACGTGGATCGAAGTTTTGACTATTTCCCCAAGCATCATTGTTGTATTTGGTAACCTTAGTAGCCTTTCTCTTTAGGTTCTTTACACGAGGTGACTGTGGAGGGGCAAATATTCACAGTACCTAGAATCGACATTGGCCAAACTCACTCGGGCTCCTTGGAGGGTATGCCCAAGTTTATGTGTGGGAACTTCCACCAGGGTGTAAGTCCGTTAAGAATGTCGCCAACGTAAATTTTCCACCCGCTCTATCTCAGCCCCTTCTTACATTGTTCCCGCGATGTTGGATTTAATCACCAATTAGTGCGTTCATTATAAGAAGGTTTTGTTTCTTGTTTGCTTCCTAGATTTTTAGTGTGTGTTGTTTGTTTTCCCTAGCATACTCTAGGTTGGAGCTATGTTTAATGATGTCAGTTCCCAGAACGACCAATGAAGGAACCCCTTTTCCAGGGGAACCTTTCATTTTTCCTTCTTACGAAAACGTTGGTCCTCCTTACATCACTACTTTGAGCCTTCCAGGTCTCACAATTGGATTACCAGTATGGTTGATTTCCACTCCGGTAATCCCAAATGTAGCAAGTGCTTCGGTTGTAATCACTTTCCCCCAAGAACATCAACCTCATGTTGATCTTTCGCCTTCTTCACTTGCAAGGTCTTCTTCTGTTTCATCTTCTTCGTCGAGTGAAAGATCTGAAGCTAGTAACTCGATGGATAAGAAGAACAAGAAAATGAAGATTTAGAAGAAGAAAAATAAGCAAGGGTCCAAACTTCCAACCACTGCCAAACATGTTGAAAACTATCAACTACTGATAATCATAATGGGAGTGTTGATGATGTCAAGATCACCCAAACAACCCGTAAGCTCAATTACCCTTGCAAGGTTTGTAAGGGTAGCCATCTTATTAATGATTTTCTTGGTCTATCCAAGGTTATAGAATCATGGTCTACACACCCTTGCCATCCCATGTCGTCGGCCTCTTAACAACATGTTGATGATCTCCCATCAACTAGTCAAGATAACGTTGGGAAAAATAAAAGTAGATTCAAGTTTCCTTGTAGGTTATGCAGAGGGAGTCATAAAGCTCACCTTTTCCCTTGTATGGACAAAGCCTCGAAATTACTGGAAGACATGATTGTTTCCCAGGCTCAATTTCCAGTTGTTTATCACAATATTATTCTTGACCCACGTGTAGTTGATGGAATGATCAACCCGGTCCCTTCATCAGCTAGTTCGGTTGATAAGGTGGTCAATTTGGTCACGTCCTTAGTTGAACTAGTTGACAAAGTGGTCGATCTAATCATATCCTCAATCGATCCCACTCTCATTTTAGAGAGTTTCACCCAAGCGGTCAATCCGTTTCCATTTGTCGATCCCATTCTCCCCTTAGAGAATGCAACTCAAGTGGTCGATCTGATCTCATCATCATTTGATCCTACTCTCCCGCTAGAGAATAAATCCGATACTACCCACTTTTTTCTTGTTGATACAAAATCTACCATGCTATGGGGCATTCCTCCTTCTCCCATGGAACCCCCTCCAAGTAATGAGGTCAAACGTTTTTATTTGGGTGCACTAATTGGACCTCGTCTTTCCTCTCACATTCCTTTCAATATTATAGTACAAGTTTGTGGTTGGGACGTTCCTTAGATGTTGATAGATGAAGGTTCATCCGTTAGTATTTTGTCCTCTATTGCTTAAGCAAGATTTGGGTTATCCCCAGCTTGTGTCAATTACGCAGAACCTGTTATCTTTTAACAGAAGAACTAGTCACCCTTTAGTCATCCTTCCTCAATTTCCCGTAACTTTGGGAGGGAAAATTGTCTTTATTGATGTCATGGTAGTCCAAGACCCCTTGGATTTCTATTTACTCCTTGGGAGAGATTATGTCTATGCCATGAAATATATCGTGTCCACTCTTTTTCGTGTGATATATTTCCCTCATGATGGAAGAATTGTGGCTATTGATCAAATTTCATTCGTTGGTCCATACTTGATTACCAATCCAATGAACTCCCTAAACGGTTCTTATATGCAGAAACTATCACCCCCGCCACAGGTCAATTATGTGGCGTTATCTCCCATGCTTTTAGATACTGATGAAGATGAGCCTCTCACTGTAAGATCACTCTCTTATGACTTAGATCCAGTAGTTTCCATGGTGATCTCTTCGGTAGGGCTATTGGAGCCTGACCTCCTTACCCCTATCGTGGCCCTCAACATGTGTTCCTTCCAGAGTGTGTTTCTCTCGTCAAGTGAAGATCTCTTGGTAGCCATGACTGAGTTTTGTCCTTTGATATGGTGTCCTAGAGAATTTTCCTCTTGGAAGCCATTATCAAGAAGAGGTATTGAGCATGGTTTTCTAATTTTAAGCTTATTAAAAAATGAAACCATATTTGAGCATGGTTTTTTGATTTCAAGATCATTAAAAAATGAAACCAACTATGAGCATGATTTTTTGATTTCAAGCTCGTTAAAAAATGAAACCAGCTATGAGAATAGTTTTGTGTCTCAGTGGAAACCTCGTTAAAAAATGAAACAGAGCTTATGAGCATAGTTCTTCTCATGTGTCAAGCTCGTTAAAAAATGAAATAGATTTTTCCCCCCTTTTGTCTATTGAGTCAAGTACTTCGTTAAGTATAGTATTTGAATATTCCTTTCCTCCACTTGTGATATTGGACAAAATGAAGCTTTGGGAGCATATCTTACAGCCTCTGGACTTCATGCTGAAGTTAAGTTGCTAGCTTCTTAAGCTAGGGACAAAGTACCAACCATCCCTGGATAATGCGTTGGGAAGTCTCAAGCATAGTTTTCTCTGGTTCAAGCTTGTGTAAAAATGAAACCACCTACCTCAATCGTTGTTTCCTCTAGTTCAAGCTTGTGTAAAAATGAAACCAGGTCCAAGCATAGTTTTGTTTAGTTTAAGCTTGTGTAAAAATAAAATCTGTCTCAAGCATAGTTTTGTTTTGTTCTAAGCTTGTGTAAAAATGAAAACAATCCCAAGCTTAGTCTTTGTTCTTTCTCGTGCTCATAAATACATGAGAATGTAATCGAGTAAACTTTTATCCTTTTTTCGGACTCATAAAGGTTATACAAAAAAGGAACCCCCTAGAGTTCCCTTTAATCTCTTTTCAGAATCTCTAAACATGAAAATATTGTCGAGCGATCTTATTTTTTTTCACGCTCGTTAAAGTATTAGAAAGCATGTCTATTGAGCAGTAGTTTATCTCTTTATCAGTCTCATTAGACTAATTTACAAAAAAGGACATTTTGGAGTTTTCTTTAAGTGTTTTTAAGACTCTCTAAATATGAAAAACCACTGATTTTTCTTTCTTTGAACTCATAAAACAAACATCGAAAGGCCCATATGGGACCGAACCACTCCTTCCCAGGGTTCGTTAAACATACTCCAAGGGAATCATCCGAAGGCTGATCTTACATTTACAAGCATATGTTATCCTCCTCAAGCTTGTCTAAAAATAAAGAGGTACTCGCCAGAAATGGTGGGGGGGGAATTTATAAAGAAATGTATCTAAACTTGTATTCTATGAAAGAGTCACTTTTTGAACATGACACCCTTTCACTCGCTTTGTGTCTAGGTTGAAAAATTCACTTGTCTCTTGATCACACTCCTTTATAAGATTACTTTTTGGTCTATGATCCCTGTTGTTGAGTCAATGTTGCCAAGACAATTGTCGTGTCGTCAATATGCTCAAAGAGAATTTCAACCTAGAAAGGCTTCTATTGCATTGGCCATTTCTGTAGTCCTTAAGCATTTTATTGTGTCAGCCATCCCTGAGTTAGTCCTGAATCACTTGTTACTTTGAACTACCTCAAATATTTTTACCAGTTTCGTGTCATTGATAGGGGATACATTAAGGCCCTCCTGTGACAAGTCTTTTCCTATCGACTTCAACTCATTATCTAGGAATTAGAATTTAAAACTAATTGGTACCTTGGAACTTGCATGCCTCAATGGTAGGTTTCCTCGTTTTTGATAATGGGTTTTCATTATTGACCCTTGATCGAAATATTTTGTCGATTTCTCTACTTCAACTCATTAATTCACATTCGATGGATTGTACTAGGATTGTACTAGAGTACCTTGGGAGTCATTGACATTAATGGTGATTTCCCTTGCACTTGTTAATGGTATACACTAATGACTGGTAATCAAGTGGTTTCTACCATGTTCGACTTCAACACATGTATTCACATGGTTAGATTTGTACTATAGAGTGGTGGAGATGAAGACCCTGGATCTTTTCTGATAGACTTAGTTTTCATTGGAGTATATTCATATTGTACTCTTGCATAGATCCACGGTGTATGTCTCATGGATATTTTCAAATTGGAGTCTTTAACACATAGATCCATAGTGTATTTTTGGTGGCTATGTTCAGATTTGAGTCATATTGGCAAGGATCCACAGTGTATGTTTGGTGGCCATGACTTTTCTTACTTGACATGGATATTTTCATGTCGACATTTATGCTTTGAGACATTTTTATTATGAATATGGGAATTCCTACCTCAATGATGATATATTATTGTACTATATTTCCTTGTTTGTTGGCAGGTTTACGACCGACGTGTTCCTTGTTCCCTACACACACTCGACAAAGTATTTCAGCTATCACTCTATTCTAAATTCATACTTTGGGGGGCTGTCTGTTACAAATTATTTTTTTCACCCATATGACCTTTAATGATGTAAACCTATCCTTTGTATTTAGAAGGATCAATGGCTCGAATTCCTGAAGAAAGAAGGGAGAAGAACTTTGCCTGAGAGAAGAAGTCATTTTTTCCTTTATAAAAACCCTATTAAGGAGGATTGTCGCACCCTACCTAACGTTAGGGGTGTGATGATCCCATATTGTTGATTGTTGTACTAAACTTGGCATGTGACATCATCGCACTGTGCTCAGTTATAGGGGTGCGACGATTTTCGTACGTGGGAAAAACGAGCATCTTCTCGATGCTTCTAGAAGGAGAAGCTTCTCTGGTGAGGTGGCCTCCGATTGGTTTGGATCTTACTCTCTTTTCTTATTTAGTGGGATCATCCTAACCTCCTCACCTTATCCTCTTCGGCTTATAAAAGGAGAGGAGCTCTCATGGAGAAGGTTGGATTGGAAATTTGGATTGAGTTGGCTAGAGTTGGAAAGTTCTTGAGTTTTGGAGTTTGTATGTTGGCTTTGAGATTTTCTTTGTCAAGATAGATTGTTGATCTCAGAATCCATAGAGAAGAAGTGTGTGGGAAGCAAGGAAATGTTGGAAGGGACCTTACAACATCAAAGCATTGATTGTATTCTCCTTTTCATATTTCTAATACAACAATATATTTCTTTCCCATAAAATTGTTCTTATTTTATTGTATGACTCCTTGATCACATACATAGGTTTGTTGAGTATACGTTGTTTCTTTCACTTCGTTGGCTTGTGTCTTTTTACAGGTTCAACATCCCATAAGCCTTGGAATGGAGTGAGGATGACACTAGTGAGGAAAAACGACATTTAAAAGGTATGTCATTTATCTCTTTTTAGTTAGTATGCTTGATTATTGAAACTTAGGGAAAGTTTTATATTTTGTCTTGTTTTGTTCTAGTTTCGGGGTGAAACTAGGAAGATCGGTTTGTGTTCACACTTACCGATTTGTCTGATAAAAACTGTATTAAAAAACCCTATCCCACATTAAGGATTAATTCACACCCAACCAGAAGCGACCTAACTCCCACACCTCAGGGGCAGTTCCTCCCACCGACCAGTCCCACCTAGGGAACACCACCGACTGCAATATCCTCCTCACCACTGAAGAGGAAATCCTCTTACAAACTCACATTCACAAATATGGTACACCCCCAGATCCATTACCCACCACTTCGGAAGCTCCCCAACCACCAACCAGACAACCCTTGATTATTCATTGTCCTAAAACTAAAGCCATCACTTGCATTCCTCACACACCATTGCACAGGAATGTGCATAATCCCCATGCTCGTGTCACCCATAGCTACACTCTTATTGATGATATTGTTCAATCACTTACTACCATGTCCATTATGGAACTCCTCCAGACATGACCTTCCCCACAAAAGGAATTACTTTCATAATTGGGGGTAGTAGATCCTACAGACACCCATATAATCACATTTGACTTATACAAAGCAGACCCCCGACTCCCATCCTTAGTCATAATCCAGATTCCTGTCAAAATATGGAATATCACCATCCATTGTTGTGTCATCGACGAAGGAGCATCTAATTGCATCATGTCCAAAATAGTATGGCAACAACTCGGTTCACCTCAGCTAATCCCTTCATCCATCACTGGCCTTCGAGCTAATGATAGTAGACCATCCCAACTAGAGGTATTTTACCAAAACATTCTAATAGAATTAGGGGACAAGATGATTCTCATTAACATAGAGGTCATCGACACCCAACTAGATTATAACTTCTTTCTTGGTTGGAGCTACATGTATTCCATGCAGGCAGTGGCTTCATCATTCTTCTGCACCATGTTATTCCCATATAATGGGAAAATTTTCACCATCAACCAATTAACCTATTGTGAATCTAACCAGTTTGGCCATATTGACAACATCCTTCCCCTAATTCACTCAACTTCTGACCTCTTACCCATGATCGACGTAACCCCAGGGATGTTTCAGGATCCATATTTGATTCATACATACCAAGGCTTCCCTCACCCCAACCCCACAACCACAAATGTTTACATCATCACAACCGATGGAGTAGAGACACCCAACCCCCCTTCCATGAAGAGCTCATTCGACTCTACATCCACTCTTTCCCAACCAACCCCAATAATTCATGACATAATCCCCATATAGAATCCTCAAGACGAAACATCGTAGAGCCCACCACCCATGGGTCAAATCCCCATTTGGAAAATGGTCCCACAGGACATCACCCAAATACCCTTCTTTTGTCCTCCCACAGGAGTAACAACATACCAAGTTGTTGCTACCCACCTAATATGGTCATATATATCCATGTGTGGTATTTAGAACCCCCAGCCATGGTACCAGGTTTATCATTGCAACCTCAAACTATGGTACCCTTACTACAACCTGTGGCACATCCACCCACTCATCCCACTGGTCACACAGTTGGGGGCATTAATACCACCACTGGGAACCCCACTACACACCATAGGGGAAACAAAACAACCCAACATGACACACGGAAGAAGAAGGAACCTCTTCCCCCTTCCACACCATGCATACCACCCCCATGCACATTGTTCTCCATCGTTGGACACCGCACCAATATTTCCCCTGCTTTACCCAAGTTGCAGAATCTCATTCCAAAACCCATAAGTGTGTTGCTACTACCTACACTAGTAGCCCCACTGGCTTCCTCAAAACCTTCTTCCTCCAAACCTCCAAGTTTGAGAACTAAGAACACTTGTGCCATCTTCTCTTAGTATGACCACTACACACACCACTGCCCAAACCTCCCTCAATTTCGAGACACCCTTGCAACAGTGCACTGAACCAAATTTCCCAAATCATCCCAACCCATATTCTATGTATCAACAATTACTGACATTCTCTATGTTTCTACATCAGTAAATGAGCACAGGCAATCCCCTTTCATGTTATGTTACCAGATGGATCATTACACATATCGGTGCCCACTCATCATTGAGAGACAAGCACTCCAG
Source organism: Picea mariana (assembly GCA_032191745.1). Taxonomy (NCBI): domain Eukaryota; kingdom Viridiplantae; phylum Streptophyta; class Pinopsida; order Pinales; family Pinaceae; genus Picea; species Picea mariana. The sequence continues at coordinate 60,768 of JASDQU010104998.1, forward strand.
AGGGATTCCATCCCACCCATTACACCAATAGTACAAAACCTGATAGACCAGGATGTGAACAATCCCCATTCACCCAGTCATGGAATAAACCCTCCATGGACCAACCTTCATCCTTTGACCCATATTTCCATTCCAACATGAGGCGAAGAATTCCCCCCAAACCCCCCAAACTCTCATGTAACATTGATTTATGATATTCCCCCTCCCCCATACCATGGTACATCTGATTCATATTTGGATATTTAGTTCATAATGTCTACCGAAAATCCCCATTCCCCTCTCATAGGTCCATCTACCTCAGAGTCAAATGATGATATCCAATCCTCAACTCCACCCTCGTCCATATATGCCTCACCTATTACCCCCATGAGTCTCAACACCCCACTCTCACCTATTATAGACTCCCTATACTCCATCACCTTTCAATTTGATGAAGACATTCTAGAGGTTCTATGTGCACCATATTACCCATGGGATGATTTTCATCATCGATCCCTTTTTCTGGCTCACAATGCCTTTCGACCACCCACAGACACCCCCATCTGTATCATTGAAGCTAAGGATTTCATCGCATCTATCAGTGTAGTGTGGTTCAAAAACATAATACCCGCACCTCACACCTTTGAAGAAGGTAACATGGAAAATATATCACCCACACTCAAGATCAACATCTCGGTCAAACCTTGTGTCATGGAAGAAATCACTATGGGGACCGCATGCTCCCCAGAGGAAATTTCAACATACAAGGCCCTCTTCAAGGAATATCGAGATGTGTTTTCCTAGTCATACACTGGAATGTCGGGGTTAGACCCAACTATTATTGAACATCACATTGACACTTGACCTGATGTTTCCCATGTTTGCTAAAATAAACGCCCCCTTCACCCTTCCAAATCCATGGTGATCAAAGCCATGATCGAAAAACTATGTAGATATCGATTCATATACCCCATCACATACACATCTTGGATCTCCAACCCTGTCCCTTTCAATAAAAAACGAGGTACCATTCGAGTTTTCATAGACTTTCGTGACCTAAACCAAGATTGTCCCAAAGACAAATTCCCCACTTTCTTCATCGATGTATGTGTCGGTTATGAAGTCCTCTCCCTCATGGATGAATTTTTCGGCTATAACCAAATCCAAATCCTCCATGTATATCAATACAAAACTTCCTTCACAACCCCTTGGGGCACCTTTTCCTATTGCGTCATGTCCTTCATACTAAAAAACGCAGGGGCGACTTTCCAATGTGTGATGACATAAGCCTTCCATGATCTCTCTCACATCATTCTTGCCTACTTGGATGACCTCACAGCTTGGTCCAATAAACGTTCCCAACACATAAAGAATCTACATATAATCTTTGAACGTTGTTGAAGACACAACGTTCAACTAAACCCACTTAAATGTATCTTCCATGTCACTGCAAGCCACCTATTAGGCTTCATTGTATCCCATCATGGCATTGTTGCATACCCCCTTAAATTTCATGCAATCAATGAAATCCCTCCTCCCAAGAAATTACGTCAATTGCAGATCCTCCAAGGCAAAGCCAATTTCTTGTGGTGTTTTGTCCCTGACTATGCCATTCATGCCCATGATTTCCTATGATTACTACGACGTGACATTTAGTTTCACTGGGACCAACATTCCCAAGCTTCCTTTGATTCACTCAAAGATGCACTCAACAAGTGCCCCTTAATTAGTCCCCCAGACTACGATAGGAATTACATACTCTACCTATCCTCCTCAAAAAAAATTGTTGTCGGAGTCCTCATTTAGGTTGACGATGATCAACACGAACATGTTATATACTATATCAGCAAGAACCTCTCAGGGCCACCACTCAAATAAAACCATGAGGAGAAGATAGCTCTAGTAGTCGTCCTTGCAGTTCAAAATTTGCGCCAAAACATGTTACTTCGTACTACCAAAGTATTCTCATATTCCAACCCAATGCATTACCTCTTGAGTCGCCACTAGATCAATGGAAAATTCGCTCGCTGGATCGTCATTCTTTAAGAATAAAACCTAGAGTTTACCACCCCAAAGAGAAAAAAATACCTTGTCCTCGTTGAGCTCCTCGTAGAATTTCCATCTAACTCCTCTAACCCACCAGTCAATGAGGATTTCCCCGATGAGAATTTATTTTTCATATCATCTGCAGACCCATGTGATGACGATATTTTGGTCTATCTCTGAACTAAAAAATTTGGTCCTCACCTTTCTCAGGATGACCGTCGTCACATCCGACACCAAGCCTCACAGTATGTCCTCATAGGATATGTTCTCTATCGTCAAGGAGTTGACACTATCCTTCGACAATGCCTCACCCTTGAATAGGCAGAGACAATTCTGAATGATTGCCATGGTGGCACATGTAGCGATCACTCATCTAGCATGTCCACTGCGCAAAAAATCATTCGGGCAGGTTATTTTTGGCACACGTTGTTTCATGATTGCATCCATGCAATTGAGTTGTGTGACAAATGTTAGTTATACACACATAAGGCTAGGGAACCCCTTACCCTCTTACACCTCGTCATCACAGTTGGCCCCTTCTGCAAACGGGGAATCGATTTCATGACATGTAACCCTTCATCCAACAATAGACACAAGTAAATCATAGTTGTTTTTGACTAATTCACCAAATGGGATGAAGCTATGCCCACATTCAACAATATGGCCGACACAATGACGTGATTTTTCTTCAACCATGTCATCTCCCGCTTCGGGGTTCCCCTACAACTAGTCTTCGACCACGGTAAGCACTTTTAAAATGAAGACTTCGTGGAGCTATCTACCAAATTGAGATTCACCCATGAATCACCTCACCCCATTACCCACATTCTAATGGGAAAGTCGAAGCAATCAACAAAGTTCTAGAAACCATGCTTCAATGTTGCACACTGCGATCGAGCTCCTACCCAACACACTGTCACTTGAGAAATGGTTGTTCTCCCTCGAATATCTCGATGAAGATGATAAGGCCTCGTTACAAAACAATAAAGCAACTAAGAAGTGGTCCAAAGAAACCTTTGACCACCAAGTCAACCTTCGATATTTTATTGAAGGCCACCTTGTGTTGGCCTATGATATCATCCATGATACTCTTGGCCATGGAAAATTCAAGTCCCTTTGGCAGGGACCCCATGTCATCCATCATTGCCTTACTAAGGGAGCCTACATTTTGGCTCACCCTGAAGGGGATACCCTCAAGGACCAGGTCAATGGGTTATACTTGAATAAATTTTACCCCTGGGCATAACCATCTTACCTTAGGTTTTCTAGTTTTCCTAGTTGTTTTTAGCCTTTGTTTTATGGATTTATCTCTCTCACTATCCAAGCCTAATCACGTGTCCTTGTTTTCAATAGATTAATCCTACGTTCACTTATCACATCAGGTACGCAGACGGAGCGAGCTGCTGGACCCAGAATCTTGCTTTGGCATTCTGGGCCATTTACACCCCCGACCATGTGTTGCTCCATTGCAATGACATTTGCCTCGACGTTGCCACCAATAACCAATTTGAATATTTTGTCATCATCGGTCTCCTCTCTGAGGCTAGTCACCTTCATATTCGTCACCTCAACTTTCTCTTAGATTCTCAGCTCATTGTCCACCATCTCAACAATGTGTATCGTGTCTGTGATCCATGTCGTTATCTCAAGTACCTGCAAGTCAAAATTTTGTTACAAAATTTTGATTCTATCACATTTACTCATATTTCTAGAAACCTCAATCAGATGGTAGATCACACGATGAATCGAGTACTATATTAGCATTTATCACATTAAACATACATGTCACATTCATCCATCATCAAATAAAAACAAGTACACACACCATATCATGAAAACACTATACGCATAAAATATCCAATAGGTCTACTCATATATAGATCATCAATGCTAAATATGTGTTTGATGCAAATTACAACATGCCTTAGATCCATGGCTAGGCCCTCTCAATCCAATCCTCAGTATATACAAGTTCATAAGACTCTTATACATCATACAAAATGAGGTCATGCCTGTGACATGTCACACTATCATCTAGGGTGGCCCTAATTGGGGTACATCACCACCAGCTGGGGGGTCCCCCTCGGGGGGAATATCTCTTGTAGGGATATTCCCATTCATGGAATCCCCTAATACTTCTTCCCGTCGAATTAGGGACCACCAATGCACTGCTCCAGGGATCTCTCGTCTCGAATCCGCGACCACAGTTCCTCTAGCACCCTGTCCAACACAACCTCAAATCCTCCATTTCTCGGTCTCGAACCCCCTTCTGATATCTACCCTGCCCTATTGTAGGACCCGCCATCACTACATGCGATGGACCCACCTCGGTATCATCGTATCGATGACGCCTCCTCGCCCGCCCCTCTGCAACTTGCTCATCCTCTAAGCCCTGCGTTGCATTAGCCTCTTAGCCATTGGGTCCCACATCTACATAACCAAAACAAAAAAGGTGTATCAATACTCAGAACATCCAAGAAAATCAAATCAAAGCACATGAAAATATGCAAAATTACAACATACTCACCTATGTCATCCCACTCCTCCCTTGACGACAATCGCATATCTGGATGGTATCTAAAATCAATCTCATGGTAGGGAAGTCATAGAAAACCTGTGGGGTCTACCACCAGACCTGCACAAACAAGGGAGTAAATTACTACCCCACACTACCCCCACCTTGATGTGGAATCAGTGTCCCCATCTCACCAACCTCAGATCTTGCATCCTAGGTGGGTCCAAAATCGTCCATGGGCGTAGTAGCACCACTCACTAAAAAATGAAATCACATAATATGGAACCAAAGGTGAACTCACCACCTCTCATTGCCACACATCTATCTAACCGTGCCACCATGCACTCAGGCATCACCCAAGCCTAGGAAAAAATGCGACCCCCCATAGCCTGCTCTAAGATAGCCATCTAGGCACCCGAGATGATTTGGGTCCCTAGTGACCCATCAATCTGTACAACCATGGCAAAAAAAACATGCATCTCTAGGGAACCAATAATTACTATACTGACTAAGCCACTACTCATCACTGTTTTCCTTGAGTAGTAGTGGTTGGCAAACACCCCCACACTCACACCTGCATGGATCTTAGGCTGTGCTACCAACTCTACTCCTCCAAAAGGGATTCTAGTCAAGAAATAAATATCAATATCCATTGATATGTGGATCTCATGCCCTCACACCATGAATACCTACCAATCAGGCTGCCATATCCGCACAATGAAATCTAGTGGCACCTCCTGCGACCGGATTAGTGAGTAGTCAAAGAAATTTAATAACCCGACATGGGCTAGATGTCATCAGATATGAGCATCATCCCCCACCATCCTCTGTAGCGATTCCCAGTCTCTCTCACGCCACTGAACCAATATCCTCTACTGATGATCTATAACCTGAAGCCAATCCAATGTATTTTTATTAGTTTTCATCATCTAGAAAAACTCCACAAAACAACCCAAAAACCACATTTTTCCCCGCGTGATTGTTCTCTTAACAGTCATGCTTCAATCGCGTGAATGACACCCAGATAATTGTGCACATATGTGCGGCATTTCATATAACATATGTGCATATGTGCATGACTATCCTTCAAATAGCCATGCCCAACCCCACCTTGGACCACGGGGCTAAAATTTGGATCCCAATGCACATGCACATGCAAGTGATTGATACAGTTGTGCATTGTGCGTGGATATATTAATTATGTTTGCATGCATATGTGTGGTAATCCAAAAATCTCCTATGAGGTCCTACTTCCCTAACCCTAAAAACGATCATACGACCATCTATATGGCCCCCACCCTACCCCAACGCACACCTAGCCTATGCAAGAGGTTTTATCGGCTTACCCGTTTCTCTTGCCTCCTAAGTTCGGGCTCGTCTGCTCTCACAATGTTCACTAATGTCCAATCTCACAAATCACAAATCCCCACAACAACAAGTATAAACGAGGTGGCACTATGGGCCCCATGCCCATATATACACCCTTTTGCAAAACTTCCTCACTTATGTTTCAGAGCATTCGAGCTTTGTTTCTCTCACCATTCGCACCTCTGGGATCCAGACTCCCTCATCTTCACAATGGTACTCTCAGTTGATCATTTCAGTTCGGAGCTCTAAGGGCCCCTTTTGGCACCCCGAGCACATGTACGCACCACCTTTCCATAGTTCATTATCAAGCAACTGTTATATATGTTTTATTTTCAACTATGTTTCACGTTGAGTATTTGGTTTGTATGTTTAGGTCCTCATTAGTGGCCTCCTTCACATTGTTCGTTGTGGTCTTCCTTTTCTCCCTACATGTATATATTCCAAACTGGCATGAATTCCCATCCTCTGCTCACAATTGCATTATCCAATCATACCCCCTGACAGTTATCCCTAGGGTCCCTATGGGCGGCTTTGTAACACCTTCACCTCCATCCATTCTAGTGTTGTCACCCGCTAGCCTTCTCCCCCACATGAGTTGTACCACATACGTTCTCCCTTAAAACACATTGAAACTCATGCCAATTATCCCCCCTTAGGATTGGGATTCCTCGTAGTTTTTCATCTCATAAAATGAACCTCATACTTCTTCTCATCATTTTTCTATCCTACCTATTATGGACTTCCCCATCATATGATTTTGGTTTTATCATATGCACCTCCTCATCATCATTTACCCTCCATTTCATCCATCATTACTTTCCCATATGCAATCTTATCATCCATTCATCTACTCAATACAAAAACTATCCAATGGGGCCCCCACCCTCCACTAGTCTTTAGTTATGCCCTCACCGACCAAGCCATACTTCACTAGGGCACTTGTTTCTATACATGAACTTTCAACCCCATTATTTATTCATTTGGTAATTTTTTAAAGCATCTTTCAATTCCAGAAAGTACAATATATTTTGGTTGTCATCGATGACGATGTTTTTGTTGATATTATGGTAGTTGCAGGAGGTATTAACCTCCATGTATAACCTCTGACCATATTAGAATGTTCTGGAATCTATATAAACCCTAAACATATGTATAGAAACCCTAGAAGACATGTCAACTCATTAAAATAATTGATATTTAAGTATTTGTCTCTAAAAGAAGAATATGGCCTGGACATGAGACAGAGTGAACTATAAATAGAGGGAACTTGAGCTCATTTGGTCATTCACACTCTCACAACTCACACAAGGCAAGTGGTGTGCACGTTTGGAGAAAGAGTGCAGTGGCAACTACTACAACTGGTATTTTGGTTTTGGTTTCTGGTTTATGGACTTTCTGTTTGGTGCACTATTCTTGGAGAAAGAGGGATATGCTATCTCTTGGCTATCTGTTGGGTATGGTATTGCTTTTGGAATTATTCTATCTGTCAAGGTTATGGTCCTTAGGGGTGGTTGCGTGCCTATGGTTGGGTGACAATATTGAGATATTGTCTATGGAAAAATAAGCACATCTCCTTTATTCTAACAGGTTATGGGCACACACTATCTTTAGACAGTCTAACCACTAGAAGATAGATTGGGAAGTTATTTGTTAACCTCGTTGTGGCACCAGTTATAGTTGCAACTAGGTTTTATGATTATGCGGTTGCAACAAAACCTGAACCTTGTGTTTGGGCACTTATGGTGAAGAATTTGACCTAATTTCTTGACATCCTAGTGCACCCTAGCCTAGCGCACCTCTTAGTACCCTCCGCTAGAAAAACTTTAGGTTTAAATTTTTGTTCAAAGTCAAAGTCAAAGGTTGACTTCTGGTCAAAGTTGAAATTCTAGAGTTACTAGCTTGTTCTAATCATTGAATCTTCTCATTCAGTTTCTAATCTCTTCTTGTCAAAATGGTATCTAGTTTGAAATTGGAAGACAAGTTGGACAATGCTACAAGACTTCAAAGGTATGCACTTGTATATGCTATCCAAGTTATATCATATAGAAAAACATGAGTGTGTTTGTATGGAAAGTACTAGATACCTTGACCAAGTTGTAATCTTAGATTCAGTGCATTCAGAAGAACAAGTGCACCCTCCATAGCAAGTGAGGCTTTCAAGTTCCAGGTTTGATTAAATTGTTAAGCTGCAAATTTGTATATATCAATGGTGATAGTTGATACATTACAAAAATAGTCTTTGAAAGGTTCTATTATTGCTAGGTGCAATGAATACTTGACTGAATATGAGTACCATTGATATAGATTCCTATTGTACTTGTTTGCAAGATGAACTAACATTTCCTCTAGAGAGATGTTTCTTGTTTTCTCTTGTTGTTCTTGATCCGAGCAGGCACCCTTGTGAAATATGTTTGATGAACAATCTTAGCGGAAGTTGTCATAGAAGAAGTTTATAAGGATGACACAATGCTTGCAAAAACTACCAAATGAGAAACAATCAAAACAAATAGAAACAAACTTGAAGAGACTCGGAGGGAGTCAGACTCAGAAAGAAGTCAGTAATCAAGAGGAAACTAGAATAAACTTGTGACACTTTGCAGAAACAAGGTAGGATGCAGATGGAAGCATGGACTCTCTCAGATGGAGGGAGTTGATTACATAATTCCAAAAGAAGAGCATGCATACTGTTCATTCAAGCATGAAGTTGGGATTAGCAGGGAGCTAATCCCCAATGACATGATCCATTGAAGAATCCATGAACATTATTAAGTATATTTCCATTTTCTTCATTGGAAGTAGCAACCATGATAAGCAACAAGTGTTCATATTGAATCTAGAAGAAGTCTTCTTTGAAAAGGAGCCTTGAATATCCCTGGTTTTCCATCTACATTTGTGTTCCTATGGAGAAAGGAATAATTTGGAACCTTCATGAAGGAAGGGCATGGAATCTATAGAAGATTCCATGGACTCCAATGTTGAAGAAGGAAGTTGTGATAAAGAACAATGTATGTGAGAAATTGTGAAAAAGACTTATAAATGGAAGCATTGATAGATACAAGGCGGGATTCAGGGATATAGGGTTCTCCCAGAAGGAGGGAGAATACTATGATGATAGCTTGTTCCAGTATACCTCTACCTGAGCCATTATATCTCTTGCGGTATCCATGGGTTGGTGTTTACATCAGATGGATGTAAAGACTGTTCTTCTCAACAGAGTAATTGAAGAAGAAGCATATAGAACAACCTAAAGGTTTTGAGGTATACCAGAAAGAGAGACCCATGTATGAAGATAGAAGAAGACCTTGTATGGATTCAAACAACCTGGTGCAGAGCCTCTCATGTATAGCATAATTGTGGTGAAAATTTCCTATGACAGAGGAAGTGTATTGAAATGATTCTTCAAAAGTTCGGGATGATGGATTGCAAATCTATGGAAAACTCCCATGATGACATATCTGAAGAATATGAGAAACTTTGATCCAGTAGACTCGTCCCTGAATCAACAATTGAATGGCTCATTAATGTATTTGGAGAATAATTAGTTGGATATTTTCTTTGATGTGAAAATAGTTCCAGGTGGAGCTTAGCCATGAAAATTGAATAGTTGCAAAGCATGCCTTGAAATATCTTCATGGGACATTTGAGTTATGATATACAACCACATGGATTTATTGATTCAGATTGGGCAGGGAATGCAGTTGATAGAAGAAGTACTTCTTGGATATGTTTCAGTTTGATTTCATCCACGATATCATGGGCTAGCAAGAAACAGAAGTATGTTGCACTCAACACTGCAAAAGCAGAGTATCTTGCAGCTTGTGTTGCTTGTATGGAAATAATGTGTCTCTCTAATATGATTTCTGGACTGCTTGATCAGGTGTTCGATTTGACCGTTATATATTGTGATAACCAAAGTTGTGTGAATTTATCAGAGAACTCAGTGTTCCATGACAAGTCGAATCACATTGAAATCAAGTACTATTTTTCTCTGTGATAAATTCTAGAGGGGAGAAGTGGTTCTCCAGTATATCTCCACTGATGAGAAGATAACAGATATTTTGGTAAAGCCTCTGTCCAAGAAGAAAATTTTGAGTACTTAAGGGACAAGCTGGACTCGTGGAGATGACCTCCTTATTGGAAAGGGAAGTGATTACCCCCAGGTTGGGAGGGAGAATTGATATGTTATTGATGTATCGACAATTATTTTCCAGTTTGAAAAATGGTCCAGGTTGGGAAGTCACTTTCCAGTTCGGAAAGTGGTCCAATATTCTTGATGGACAGCCATTTTCCAGTTTGGAAAATTGTCCAGGATGGGCAATCACTTTTTAGTTTGGAAAGTGGCCCAAGATTTTTTACAGACGGTCATTTTCCAGTTCGAAAAATGGTTCAAATCGAACAATCATTTTCATAATGAAAATGGTCTGATAGATTGTTGATGTACCATAGACATCGATTCCCCTTGTGGCCAATGTGGGGGAATGGTCTAGGACAATCATTCTTCTTGGTTTTCACTCTGAGTAGTGGTCAAGAATAATGGTCTTCCTATCTAAGAAGTCATTCTTTCGAAGTTCACAGTTGTGAGAAATTTCAAAGAATAACAATTTCAAATAATGGTTTGTTATAGGAGGTTGGTGTAGGACAGTCATTTCCATAGGAAATGGTCCAGGCATTCATTCCCTAGGGAAGACTCATTCTATCTAGGTTGCACATTAGTGCCGAAACAATGTCCCAGTTAGGTGAATGGTTCTGGTTTAGCAATGAGGGATAGTCGTTACCTAGGGTAGACTCATTCTCTCCAGGTTTCACTATGATTAGTGTCAGAATAATGGTCCAAGTTCAACAATCAGGGACATTCATTCCTTAGGGAAAACTCATTCTCTCCAAGTTGCACTGTGATTAGTTCTAGAAGAATGGCCTAGTTAGGTGAATGGTCCAGGTTCAACAATCAAGGAAATTCATTCCCTACGTTAGACTCATTCTCTCGAGGTTGCACTATGATTAGTGCCAGCCTAGTTAGGTGAATGGTCCAGGTTCAAAAATTAAGGACAATTATTCTTCTATGCTTGAGAAGAATAGTCCAGATAGCCCATGGTGATGTTTACTTTTCGAGGGAATATACTCTTCCAGATCTCACAGATGTGAGTGGAAGAATGACCCAGATGACTCAGTTTGTATTATGATATTGTTATTCATGTTGATATCATATGATATGACTGTTGTGGAGACTGTGTGTCTCTAGACAATAGTTGTGTGCTAATGTGGTGGATGTGATCCACTAGTAGTGACTATGAGTAATTGGTTAGTAGCAGTGTGCTACTAGGAGTGGTTTTGTACCACTAGATAGTAGTTGTATACTAATATGGATAGACACAGTTGTGTTATATTGAATGGCATTGTTCTGATTTCCATGAAGACTACCACTGGTGTTGGAGATGATCACCAGCTAGATGGATAGTCAGTGTTCTAATGGGTAGACATTCTCTAGGTGGAGAATGGTCTAAGAAGGACAGATTGTTGGTGGATAGACATCCTCCCTAGGGAGGATGGTCTAGGTTGAAATATTGCTGGTGGAAAGACATTCTCCCTATGGAGAATGGTCCAGGTTGACAGACATTCTCCCTATGGAGAATGGTCCAGGTTGAAAGATTGATGATGTACCATGGAAATTTATTCTTCTAGGACGTATGTATGGATTAGAATAATGGTTTGTCTCCATTAGTTCACAATAGTGACCAGAGTGGAGAGATTGGTACATGACAAACATTTTCCCTAAGTTCACAGTAATGGACGGAGGGAAAATGGTCCAGGAAAGTCATTCTTCTAGGACATATGTCTAGATTAGAAGAATGGTCCTTGTAGCCCATGGGGTGGCTTTCAACATCTGGGAGGACTGGAATTCTTCTAGGACATATGCCCATATTAGGAGAATGATCCTTGTATCCCATTGTGGGGATTTCAACATCTGTCGAGACAACTGGTCTTCTAAGACATATGTCTGGAATAGAAGAATGGTCCTTGTATCACTCTATTGAGTAAATGACTTATTCAACATCATGTCTAATTACTCAGATGGAGTATGGCTTTAAGACATGATGCATTTGATGCTATCAGATGATACTAATAGTGGTGATGTTTCTCGTGTGTTGATCTACGTGATCATGAGATAGCATGTGTGGTTATGATGATGTTATCGGTTGAATGATTTGTTTTTGCTCAAGACCATTTATTTTAATACCTCCCTAGCTAAGAGGAAGTGTTGATATTATGGTAGTTGTGGGAGGTATTAACCTCCATGTATAACCTCTGACCAAATTAGAATGTTATGGAAGCTAGAGAAACCCTAAACAGATGTATAGAAACCCTAGAAGACATGTCATCTCATTAAAAGAATTAATATTTAAGTATTGGCCTCTAAAAGAAGAATTCGTCCTGGACATGAGACAAAGAGCACAATAAATAGAGGGCACTTGAGCTCATTTGGTCATTCACACTCTCACAGCTCACACAAGACAAGTGGTGCACATGTTTGGAGAAAGAGTGCAGCTGTAGTTACTGCAACTGGGATTTTGGTCTTAATTTCTGGTTTATGGACTTTTTGTTTGGTGCACTATTCTTGGAGAAAGAGAGATATGCTATATCTTGTTTATCTATTGGGTCTGGTACTTCTTCTAGAATTATTCTATCTGGCAAGTTTATGGTGCTCGGGTGTGGATGCGTGCCTATGGTTGGGTGACAATATTGAGATATTGTCTATGGAAAATGAGCGCATCTCTTTTATTCTAACAATTTTTCCTTGGCACACAACAACCCATGTCTCCCTTGGTTGGGGAATTTCACTTTCATCTCCACCTTTGCAAGATATTTGTACCATGGCCAAATTCATGCCCATTACAAAAATCCATACCCCATATTTGGATTTATATTACATCTCCTTGAAGTCTCACCCATTCAACACAATTTCACCCCATATCTAGTCGCCCCCCTGACACCAGATCGTGTTTTACGGTTGTTGCCATCCATCAACACCTCCCAACCAAGGGTATTTCTTGAATTCCATATATTCCATACATCATTCATGATTATTAGCCCATCCACCTTTACTGATACAGTTTTTGACATCATTTTGATCAATCAATGTCAAGAAGCTCTTTGCTTCTTGCATTCATGTCTCCTTCCCTGTCGACATCTACACAAGGTTCCAGGAAGGTGGCAGTATCTTGGCTCTCATCCCACCATTAATGAGTAGTCTCAAACGACACATAAAGAGTCGTTATTTCGTTTTGATTCCATTGAACCCCATAACATTAGGCTCCAACAAGTTTCATGTTACAGTAAGTATTACTATGTGACCGTTGCAATTTCTAGTCACAGCCGAAGACCTCTTAATTTGATAGGCCATCCATTCCTATGAGTTGTTCATACCTCGATTCATAGCTAGTTCGGTCATAAAAACCATCATACATTATTTTTTACACCCCTGAGGGAACTGCATATATCTACTTCCTTAGTAATTCCAATTATTGTTATCCCTTTATGGCTTCATGACACAAGCATGGGGCATGCCCGCCTTGTTTGTGCATAAATTTTATTTTCTGGAGAATACCTGATACAAATATTTTTGTCCCCTCTTTCTCCAACGAATTACTCTCACCGTCCCTTGCTACAAAGTTCTCTCGTGATTTTATACAATGATGTCATCACCAAAAGAAACGATGATGTATTTCGGCTATACGTATGCTCCTAACCTCGCACATCGGGGGGCATCTGTTATTACCAAAAAATTACTCACTGCAAACACATACAATGGATGAAGAAGAAGTCAGCACAAGCACAACATACTACCAATAAATATGGAAGGATTACACTCAGTTTGGAAATATAAGCCCAAAACTATACAAAAGTGGTTCCGAAGTTTTGCACGTATTCAACACTTTCAGCGTGCGCACATCTGCACGATCTAACACGGTGTACAATGCACGGACCATGCGACTGTCAAGCGGAAAACCTGTGCAGATGCGGAAATGATATATTGATGATTTTAGTTGGGCCTTAACCACTTTTGGGATGGAGTGGATCTCCCCCATATCCAAAATCGCCCCCAAATTCCACCTTGGGATCACTAAAAGGGATGGGAGGTACCAACAAATGCCTCCCATTCACATTTGAAACTAGTTTGGAAAAATCTTGACATCCTCCTATAAATAAAGGGCCATTGTATGCGAAAAAGAAGAAGCAATTTGAGTATTGTTATGTTGTTCAATTTGTCTTTGAGAAACCATATTTTTCCTAGAACTCTTTGAGCATTCATAGAAAGTGTTGCACCTCTCTTCTCTTGAGAAATTCAATTATCAATTCTTCACCATTGTATTTCCATTTTCAACCATTGTTAGAAGAGAGAAAACTTTGTATTTGTGGACTCAAGATCATTCCCAAGGAGGAAGAGGGGACTTATAAGTTCCCATATTTCTCCAAGGTGTTATCAATTCCAAAACCAGTCTCATTTGGTAGATATTCCTTGTGTCTCTTTCTTGCATAAATTTTAGTTGTTACATGCTTAGTTTAGTTTTTATTTATTTGTTGTTTATTTTTTATTCTCTATTTAGTTGAGCCACTA
>JASDQU010104998.1:80021-98645 GCA_032191745.1 Picea mariana
TGTATTCACATGGTTAGATTTGTACTATAGAGTGGTGGAGATGAAGACCCTAGATCTTTTCTGATAGACTCAGTTTGCATTGGAGTATGTTCATATTCTACTCTCGCATAGATCCACAATGTATGTCTCATGGCTATTTTCAAATTGGAGTCTTTAACACATAGATCCACGGTGTATTTTTGGTGGCTATGTTTAGATTTGAGTCATATTGGTAAGGATCCACAGTGTATGTTTGGTGGCCATGACTTTTCTTACTTGACATGGATCTTTTCATGTCGTTATTTATGCTTTGAGACATTTTTATTCTGAGTATGGGAATTCCTACCTCAATGATGATATATTATTGTACTGTATTTCCTTGTTTGTTGGCAGGTTTTTGATCGACGTGTTCCTTGTTCCCTACACACACTCGACAAAGTATTTTAGCTATCACTCTGTTCTAAATTCATACTTTGGGGGGCTCTCTGTTACACATTATTTTTTTCACCCATATGACCGTTAATGATGTAAACCTATCCTTTGTCTTTAGAAATATCAATGGCTTGAATTCTTGAAGAAAGAAGGGAGAAGAACTTTGCCTGAGAGAAGAAGTCATTTTTTCCTTTGTAAAAACCCTATTAAGGAGGATCGTCGCACCATACCTAATGTTAGGGGTGTGATGATCCCATATTGTTGCTTGTTGTACTAAACTTGGCCTGCGACGTCATCACACTCTGCTCAGTTATAGGGGTGTGACAATTTTCGTACGTGGGAAAAACGAGCATCTTCTTGATGCTTATAGAAGGAGAAGCTTCTCTAGTGAGGTGGCCTCTGATCGGTTTGGATCTTACTCACTTTTTCGATTTAGTGGGATCATCCTAACCTCCTCACCTTATCCTCTCCAGCTTATAAAAGGAGAGGAGCTCTCATGGAGAAGGTTGTATTGGAAATTTGGATTGAGTTGGCTAGAGTTGGAA
Organism: Picea mariana; assembly: GCA_032191745.1. Lineage (NCBI taxonomy): Eukaryota > Viridiplantae > Streptophyta > Pinopsida > Pinales > Pinaceae > Picea > Picea mariana. The sequence continues at coordinate 80,978 of JASDQU010104998.1, forward strand.
AGTTCTTGAGTTTTGGAGCTTGTATGTTGGCTTTGAGATTTTATTTGTCAAGATAGATTGTTGATCTCAGAATCCCTGGAGAAGAAGTGTGTGGGAAGCAAGGAACTATTGGAAGGGACCTTACAATATCAAGGCATCGATTGTATTCTCCTTTTCATATTTCTAATACAACAATATATTTCTTTCCCATAAAATTGTTCTTATTTTATTGTATGACTCCTTGATCACATACATAGGTTTTGTTGAGTATACGTTGTTGCTTTCACTTCGTTGGCTTGTGTCATTTTATAGGTTCAACATCCCATAAGCCTTGGAATGGAGTGAGGATGAAACTAGCGAGGAAAAATGACATTTAAAAGGTATGTCATTTATCTCATTTCAGTTAGTATGCTTGATTATTGAAACTTAGGGAAAGTTTTATATTTTGTCTTGTTTTGTTCTAGTTTCAGGGTGAAACTAGGAAGATCAGTTTGTGTTCGCACTTACCGATTTGTCCGATAAAAATGGTATTACAAAACCCTATCCCACATTAAGGACTAATTCACACCCAACCAGAAGCGACCTAACTCCCACACCCTCAGGGGCAGTTCCCTCCCACCGACCAGTCCCACACAGGGAACACCACCGACCGCAATATCCTCCTCACCATTGAAGAGGAAATCCTCTTAGAAACTCGCATTCGCAAATATGGTACACCCCCAAATCCATTACCCACCACTTCGGAAGCTCCCCAGCCACCAACCGGACAATCCTTGATTATTCACCGTCCTAACACTAAATCCATCACTCGCATTCCTCATGCACCATTGCACAGGAATGTGCATAATCCCCATGCCCGAGTCGCCCATAGCTACACTCTTATTGATGATATTGTTCAATCACTCGCTACCATGTCCATTATGGAATTCCTTCAGACATGACCTTCCCCACAAAAGGAATTACTTTCATAATTGGGGGCAGTAGATCCTATAGACACCCATCTAATCACATTTGACTTATACAAAGCAGACCCTCGACTCCCATCCTTAGTCACAATCCAGATTCCCATCAAAATATGGAATATCACCATCCATTGTTGCATCATCGACGAAGGATCATCTAATTGCATCATGTCCAAAATAATATGGCAACAACTCAGTTCACTTGAGCTAATCCCTTCATCCATCACTAGCCTTCGAGCTAATGATAGTAGACCATCCCAACTAGAGGGATTTTACCAAAACGTTCTAATAGAATTAGGGGACAGGATGATTCTCATTGACATAGAGGTCATCGTTTCCCAACTAGATTATAACTTATTTCTTGGTTGGAGATACATGCATTCCATGCAAGCAGTGGCTTCATCATTCTTCTGCACCATGTTATTCCCATATAATGGGAAAATTTTCACCATCGACCAATCAACCCATTGTGAATCTAACCAGTCTGGCCATATTGACAACATCCTTCCCCTAATTCACTCAACTTCTGACCTCTTACCCATGATCGACGTAGCCCCAGGGATGTTTCGAGATCCATATTTGATTCATACATACCAAGGCTTCTCTCACCCCAACCCCACAACCACAAATGTTTACATCATCACAATCAATGGAGTAGAGACACCCAACCCCCCTTCCACGAAGATCTCATTAGACTCTACATCCACTTCTTCCCAACCAACCCCAATACTTCATGACATAATCCCCGTATAGAATCCTCAAGACGAAACATCGTAGAGCCCACCACCCATGGGTCAAATCCCCATTTGGAAAATGGTCCCATAGGACATCACCCAAATACCCTTCTTTTGTCCTCCCCTAGGAGTCACAACATACCAAGTTGTTGCTACCCTCACCTTACTTAATATGGTCATATATATCCATGTGTGGTATTTAGAACCCCCAGCCATGGTACCGGGTTTATCATTGCAACCTCAAACTATGGTACCCTTACTACAACCCATGGCACATCCACCCACTCATCCCACTGGTCACATAGTTGGGGGCATTAATACCACCACTGGGAACCCCACTACACACCATAGGGGAAACACAACAACCCAACATGACACACGGAAGAAGAAGGAACCTCTTCCCCCTTCCACACCATGCATACCACCCCCATGTGCATTGTTCTCCATCGTTGGACACCGCACCAATATTTTCCCTACTTTACCCAAGTTGTATAATCTCATTCCAAAATGCATAAGTGCATTGCTACTACCTACACTAGTAGCCCCATCGGCTTCCTCAAAACCTTCTTCCTCCAAACTTCCTAGTTCAAGAACCAAGAACACTTGTGCCATCTTCTCTTAGTACGACCACTACACACACCACTACCCGAACCTCCCTCAATTTCGAGACACCCTCGCAACAGTGCACTGAACCAAATTTCCCAAATCATCCCAACTCATATTTTATGTATCAACAATTACTGACATTCTCTATGTTTCTACGTTAGTAAATGAGTGTAGGAAATTCCCTTGCATGTTATGTTACCATATGGATCATTACACATATCATTTCCCACTCATCATTGAGGGACAAGCATGCCAGAGGGATTCCATCCCACCCATTACACCAATAGTACAAAACCTGATAAACCAGGATGTGAAAATCCCCATCCACCTAGTCATGGCATACCCCCTACATGGACCAACCTTCATCCTTTGACCCCTCTTTCCATTCCAACATGAGGCGAAGACTTCCCCCCAAACCCCCCAAACTCTCATGTAACAATGATTTATGATATTCTCCCTCCCCCATACCACGGTACATCTGATTCATATTTGGATATTTAGTTCATAATGTCTACTAGCAATCCCCATTCCCCTCTCATAAGTCCATCTACCTCAGAGTCGAATGATGATATCCAATCCTCAACTCCACCCTCATCCATATATGCCTCACCTATTACCCCCATGAGCCTCAACACCCCACTCTCACCTATTATAGACTCCCTATACTCCATCACCTTTCAATCGGATGAAGACATTCTAGAGGTTCTATGTGCACCATATTACCCATGGGATGATTTTCATCATCGATCCCTTTTTCTGGCTCACAATGCCTTTCGACCACCCACAGACACCCCCGTCTATATCATTGAAGCTAAGGATTTCATCGCATCTATCAGTGTAGTGTGGTTCAAAAACATAATACCCACACCTCACACCTTTGAAGAAGGTAACATGGAAAATATATCACCCACACTCAAGATCGACATCTCAGTCAAACCTCATGTCATGGAAGAAATCACTATGGGGACCGCATGCTCCCCCGAGGAAATTTCAACATACAAGGCCCTCTTCGGGGAATATCAGGATGTGTTTGCCTGGTCATACACTGGAATGTCAGGGTTAGACCCAGCTATTGTTGAACATCACATTGACACTTGACCTGATGTTTCCCATGTTTGCTAAAATAAACGCCCCCTTCACCCTTCCAAATCCATGGCGATCAAATCCATGATCGACAAACTACGTATATCTCGATTCATATACCCCATCACATACACATCTTGGATCTCCAACCCTGTCCCTTTCAATAAAAAACAAGGTACCATTCAAGTTTGCATAGACTTTCGTGACCTAAACCAAGCTTGTCCCAAAGACAAATTCCCCACTTCCTTCATCGATGTATGTGTCGGTTATGAAGTCCTCTCCCTCATGGATGGATTTTTCGGCTATAACCAAATCAAAATCTGCCATGTATATCAATACAAAACCGCCTTCACAACCCTTTGGGGCACCTTTTCCTATTGTGTCATGTCCTTCGTACTAAAAACCGTAGGGGCGAATTTCCAACGTGTGATGAAATATGCCTTCCATGATCTCTCTCACATAATTCTTTCCTACTTGGATGACCTCGTAGCTTGGTCCAATAAACGTTCCCAACACATAAAGAATCTACAGATAATCTTTGAACGTTGTCAAAGATACAACGTTCGACTAAACCCGCTTAAATGTATCTTCCACGTCATTGCAAGCCACCTGTTGGGCTTCATTGTATCCCATCATGGCATTGTTGCATGCCCCCTTAAATGTCATGCAATCAATGAAATCCCCCCTCCCAGGAAATTACGTCAATTGCATATCCTCCAAGGAAAATCCAATTTCTTGTGGTTTTTCGTCTCTGAATATGCCATTCGTGCCCACGATTTCCTACAATTACTACAATGTGACATTCAGTTTCACTGGGACCAACATTCCCAAGCTTCCTTTGATTCACTCAAAGATGCACTCAACAAGTCCCCCTTAATTAGTCCCCCATACTACAATAGGAATTACATACTCTACCTATCCTCCTCAAAAAACTTTGTTGTCGGAGTCCTCATTCAGGTTGACGATGATCAACACGAACATGTTATATACTATATCAGCAAGAACCTCTCAGGGCCACCACTCAAATAAAACCATGAGGAGAAGATAGCTTTAGCAGTCGTCCTCGCAGTTCAAAACTTGCGCCAAAACATGTTACTTCGTACTACCAAAGTCTTCTCATATTCCAACCCAATGCATTACCTCTTGAGTTGCCACTAGATCAATGGAAAATTCACTCACTGGATCGTCATTCTTCAAGAATACAACCTAGAGTTTACCACCCCAAAGAGAAAAAAATACCTTGTCCTCGTCGAGCTCCTCGTAGAATTTCCATCTAACTCCTTTGACCCCCCAGTCAATGAGGATTTCCTTGATGAGAATTTATTTCTCATATCGTCCGCAGACCCATGGGACGACGATATTTTGGTCTATCTCTGAACTAAAAAATTTGGTCCTCACCTTTCTTAGGACGACCGTCATCACATGCGACACCAAGCCTCATAGTACCTCTTCATAGGATATGTTCTCTATCGTCAAGGCATTGACACTATCCTTCGACAATGCCTCACCCTTGAACAAGCAGAGACAGTTCTGAATGATTGCCACGGTGGCGCATGTAGCGGTCACTCATCTGGCATGTCCACTACACAAAATATCATTCGAGCGGGTTATTTTTGGCACACATTGTTTCATGATTGCATCCATGCAATTGAGTAGTGTGACAAAGGTCAGTTATACACACATAAGGCTCAGGCACCCCCTACCCTCTTACAGCTTGTCATCACAGTTGGCCCCTTCTGCAAACGGGGCATCAATTTCATGACATGTAACCCTTCATCCAACAACAGATACAAGTAAATCATAGTCATTGTTGACTAATTCACCAAATGGTCTGAAGCTATGCCCACATTCGACAATATGGCTGACACAACGACTCGCTTTTTCTTCAACCATGTCATCTCCCACTTCGGGGTTCCCCTACAACTAGTCTCCGACCACGGTAAGCACTTTTAAAACAAAGACTTCGTGGAGCTATCTACCAAATTGGGATTCACCCATGAATTCACCTCACCCCATTACCCACATTCTAATGGGAAAGTTGAAGCAGTCAACAAAGTTCTAAAAACCATGCTTCAACGTTGCACACTGCGATCAAGCTCCTACCCAACACACTGTCGCTTGAGAAATGGTTGTTCTCCCTCGAATATCTCGATGAAGATGATAAGGCCTCGTTACAAAACATTGAAGCAACTAAGAAGCGTTCCAAAGACACCTTTGACCGCCAAGTCAACCTTTGATATTTTATCAAAGGCGACCTTGTGTTGGCCTACGATATCGCCCATGATACTCTTGGCCATGGAAAATTCAAGTCCCTTTGGCGGGGACCCCATGTCATCTGTCATTGCCTTACTAAGGGAGCCTACATTTTGACTCACCCTGAAGGGGATACCCTCAAGGACCTGGTCAATGGGTTATACTTGAATAAATTTTACCCCTGGGCATAACCATCTTACCTTAGGTTTTCTTGTTTTCCTAGTTGTTTTTAGCCTTTGTTTTATGGATTTATCTCTCTCACTATCCGAGCCTAATCATGTGCCCTTATTTAAAATAGATTAATCCTAAGTTCACTTATCACATCAGGTATGCAGACTAAGCGAGCTGCTAGACTCATAATCTTGCTTTGGCATCCTGGGCCATTTACACACCTGACTATGTGTTGCTCCATTCCAACGACATTTGCCTCGACCTTGCCACCAATAACCAAGTTAAATATGTTGTCATCATCGGTCTCCTCTCTGAGGCTAGTCACCTTCATATTCATCACCTCAACTTTCTCTTAGATTCTCAACTCATTGTCCACTAGCTCAACAACGTGTATCATGTCTGTGATCCATGTCGTTATCGCAAGTACCTACAAGTCAAAATTTTGTTACAAAATTTTGATTCTATCACATTTACTCCTATTTCTAGAAACCTCAATCAGATGGTAGATCACACGATGAATCAAGTACTATATTGGCATTTATCACATTAAACATACATGTCACATTCATCCATCATCAAATAAAAACAAGTACACACACCATATCATGAAAACACTAGACACGTAAAATATCCAAGAGGTCTACTCATATATAGATCATCAATGCTAAATATGTGTTTGATACAAATTACAACATGCCTTAGATCCATGGCTAGGCCTTCTCAATCCAAACCTCAGTATATACAAAATAGGAGTTCATAAGACTCTTATACATCATACAAAATGAGGCCATGCCTGTGACATGTAACATTATCATCTGGGGTAAATCACCACCAGTTGGGGGGTCCCCCTCCGAGGGAATATCTCTTGTAGGGATATTCCCATTCATGGAAGCCCTTGATACTTCTTCCCATCGAATTAGGGCCCACCAATGCACTGCTCCAGGGATCTCTCGTATCGAATACGCGACCACAGTTCCTCTAGCACCTTGTCCAACACAACCTCAAATAGTCACCTCAAATCCTCCATTTCTCAGTCTCGAACCCCCTCCTGATATCTAACCTGCCCTATTGCAAGACCCACCATCATTGCATGCAATGGACCCACCTCGGTATCATCGTATCAATGACGCCTCCTCGCCCACCCCTCTGCAACTCGCTCATCCTCTAAGCCCTGCGTCGCATTAGCCTCTTAGCCATTGGGTCCCACATCTACATAACCAAAACAAAAAAGGTGTATTAATACTCAGAACATCCAAGCAAATCAAATCAAAGAATATGAAATATGCAAAATTACAACATACTCACCTCTGTCATCCCACTCCTCCCTCGACAACAATCACATATCTGGATGGTATCTAAAATCAATCTCGTGGTAGGGAATTCGTAGAAAACCTATGGGGTCTACCACCAGACCTGCGCAAACAAGGGAGTAAATTACAACCCCACACCACCCCCACCTTGACGTGGCATCAGTGTCCCCATCTCACCAACCTCGGATATTGCATCCTAGGTGGGTCTAAAATCGTCCATGGGCGTAGCAGCACCACTCACTAAAAAATGAAAGCACATAATATGGAACCAAAGGTGAGATCACCACCTCTCATCACCACACATCTATCTAACCATGCCTCCATGCACTCANAGGTGATGCATGAGTGCATCACCTAAGCCTAGGAAAAAATGTGACCCCCATAGCCTGCTCTAAGATAGCCATCTAGGCACCCGAGATTCTTTGGGTCCCTAGTGACCCATCAATCTATACAACCATGGTACAAAAAACATGCATTTCTAGGGAATCAATAACGACTATACTGACTAAGCCGCTACTCATCATTGTTTTCCTTAAGTAGTAGTGGTTGGCCAACACCCCCACACTCACACCTACATGGATCTTAGGCTATGCTACCAACTCTACTCCTCGAAAAGGGATTCTAGTCAAGAAATAAATACCAATCTCCATTGATATGTGGATCTCATGCCCCCACATGACGAAGACCTACCAATCAGGCTGCCACGTCCTCACAATGAAATCCCGTGGCACCTCCTGCGATAGGATTAGTGAGCAGTTAAAGAAATTTAATAACCCAGCATGGGCTAGATGTCATCGGATATGAGCATCATCCCCCACCATCCTCTATAGCGACTCCTAGTCTCTCTCATGCCACTGAACCGATATCCTCTATTGATGATCTGTAACCTGAAGCCAATCCAATGTATTTGCATTAGTTTTCATCATCTAGAAAAACTCCACAAAACAACCCAAAAACCACATTCCCCCCCCCGTGATTGTTCACTTAATATTCATGCTTCAATCACGTGAATGACACCTAGATAGTCGCACACATATGTGCAACATTTCATATAGCATATGTGCATATGTGCATGACTGTCCTTCAAATAGCCATGCCCAACCCCACCTTGGACCACGGGGCTAAAATTTGGATTCCAACACACATGCACATGCAAGTGGTTGATACAGCTGTGCAATGTGCATGGATATATTAATTAAGTCTACACGCATATGCATGGTAATCCAAAAATATCCTATGAGGTCCTATTTCCCTAACCCTAAAAATGATCGTACGACCATCTGTATGGCCCCCACCCTACCCCAAAGCACACCTAGCCTATGAAAGAGGTTTTATCATCTTACCTATTTCTCTTGCCTCCTAAGTTCGGGCTCGTCTGCTCTCATAATGTTCACTAATGTCCAATCTCACAAATCACAAATCCCCACAACAACAAGTATAAATGAGGTGGCACTATGGGCCCCATGCCCATATATACACCCTTTTGCAAAACTTCCTCACTTATGTTTCGGAGCATTCGAGCTTTGTTTCTCTCACCATTCGCACCTCTGGGATCCAGAATCCCTTATCTTCGCAATGGTACTCTCGGTTGATCATTTTAGTTCGGAGCTCCAAGGGCCCCTTTTGGCGCCCCGGACACATGTATGCACCACCTTTCCATAGTTCATTATCAAGCAACTGTTATATATGTTTTATTTTCAACTATCTTTCATGTCGAGTATTTGGTTTGTATGTTTAGGTCCTCATTAGTGGCCTCCTTCACATCGTTCATTGTGGTCTTCCTTTGCCCCCTACATGCATATATTCCAAACTGGCATGAATTCCCATCCTCTGCTCACAATTGCATTGTCCAATCATACCCCCTAACATTTATCCCTCGGGTCCCTATGGTCGGCTCTGTAACACCTTCACCTCCATCCATTTTGGTGTTGTCACCCAATAGCCTTCTCCCCCACATGAGTTGTCCCACATATGTTCTCCCTTAAAACACATTGAAACTCATGCCAATTATTCCCCCTTAGGATTGGGATTCCTCGTAGTTTTTCATCTCATAAAATGAACCTCATACTTCTTCTCATCATTTTTCTATCCTACCCATTATGGACTCCCCCATCATATGATTTTGGTTTTATCAGATGCACCTCCTCATCATCATTTACCCTCCATTTCATCCATCATTACTTTCCCATCTGCAATCTTATCATCCATTCATCTACTCGATACAAAAACTATCCAATGAGGGTCCCAGCCTCCACTAGTCTTTAGTTACGCCCTCACCAACCAAGCCATACTTCACTAGGGCACTTGTTTCTATACATGTACTTTCAACTCCATTATTTATTCATTTGGTAATTGTTTAAAGCATCTTTCAATTCCAAAAAGTACAATATATTTTGGTTGTCGTCGATGACGATGTTTTTGTTGATATTATGGTAGTTGCGGGAGGTATTAACCTCCATGTATAACCTCTGACCATATTAGAATGTTCTGGAATCTATAGAAACCCTAAACATATGTATAGAAACCATAGAAGACATGCCAACTCATTAAAATAATTGATATTTAAGTATTTGTCTCTAAAAGAAGAATACGTCCTGGACATGAGACAAAGAGAACTATAAATAGAGGGAACTTGAGCTCATTTGGTCATTCACACTCTCACAACTCACACAAGACAAGTAGTGTGCACGTTTGGAGAAAGAGTGCAGTTGCAACTACTGCAACTGGTATTTTGGTTTTGGTTTCTGGTTTATGGACTTTTTGTTTGGTGCACTATTCTTGGAGAAAGAGGGATATGCTATCTCTTAGTTATCTATTAGGTCTGGTATTGCTTCTGGAATTATTCTATCTATCAAGGTTATGGTCCTTAGGGGTGGTTGTGTGCCTATGGTTGGGTGACAATATTGAGATATTGTCTATGGAAAAACAAGCACATCTCTTTTATTCTAACAGGTTATGGGCACACACTATCTTCAGACAGTCTAACCACTGGAAGATAGATTGGAAAGTTCTTTGTTAAGCTCGTTGTGGCACCAGTTATAGTTGCAACTAGGTTTTATGATTATGCAGCTGCACAAACCCTAACCCTTGTGTTTGGGCACTTATGGTGAAGAATTTGACCTAATTTCTTGACATCCTAGTGCGCCCTAGCCTAGCGCACCTCTTAGTAGCCCTAGAAAAACTTCAGGTTTAAATTTTTCTTCAAAGTCAAAGTCAAAGGTTGACTTCTGGTCAAAGTTGAAATTCTAGGGTTTCTAGCTTTTTCTAATCATTGAATCTTCTGATTCAGTTTCTAATCTCTTCTTGTCAAGATGGTATCTAGTTTCAAATTGGAAGACAAGTTGGACAATGCTACAAGACTTCAAAGGTATGCACTTGTATATGTTATCCAAGTTATATCATATAGAAAAACATGAGTGTGCTTGTAGGGAAAGTACTAGATACCTTGTCCAAGATGTAATCTTAGATTTAGTGCATTCAGAAGAACAAATGCACCCTCCATAGCAAGTGAGGCTTTCAAGTTCCAGGTTTGATTAAATTGTTAAGCTTCAAATTTATATATAACGGTGATAGTTGCTACATTACAAAAATAGTCTTTGAAAGGTTCTATTATTGCTAGGTGCAATGAATACTTGACTGCATATGAGTACCATTGATATAGATTCCTATTGTACTTGTTTGCAAGATGAACTAACATTTCCTCTATAGAGATGTTTCTTGTTTTCTCTTGTTGTTCTTGATCCGAGCAGGCACCCTTGTGAAATATGTTTGATGAACAATCTTTGCAGAAGTTCTCATAGAAGAAGTTTATAAGGATAACATAATGCTTGCAAAAAGTACCAGATGAGCAGCAATCAAAACAAATAGAAACAAACTTGAAGAGACTCGGAGGGAGTCAGACTCAGAATGAAGTCAGTAATCAAGAGGAAACTAGAATAAACTTGTGACACTTTGCAGAAAGAAGGTAGGATGCAGACGGAAGCATGGACTCTCTCAGATGGAGGGAGTTGATTACATAATTCCAAAAGAAGAGCATGCATATTGCTCATTCAAGCATGAAGTTGGGATTAGCAGGGAGCTAATCCCCAATGATATGATCCATTGAAGAATCCATGAACATTATTAAGTATATTTCCATTTTCTTCATTAGAAGTAGCAACCATGATAAGAAACAAGTGTTCATATTGAATCTAGAAGAAGTCTTCTTTGAAAAGGAGCCTTGAATATCGCTGGTTTTCTATCTACATTTGTGTTCCTATGGAGAAAGGAATAATTTGGAACCTTCAGGAAGGAAGGGCATGGAATCTATAGAAAATTCCATGGACTCCAAAGTTGAAGAAGGAAGTTGTGATAAAGAACAATGTATGTGAGAAATTGTGAAAAAGACTTATAAATGGAAGCATTGATAGATACAAGGCGGGATTCAGGGCTAGAGGGTTCTCCCAGAAGGAGGGAGAATACTATGATGATAGCTTGTTCCAGTATACCTCTACCTGAGCCATTATATCTCTTGCGGTATCCATGGGTTGGAGTTTACATCAGATGGATGTAAAGACTGTTCTTCTCAACAGAGTAATTGAATAAGAAGCATATGGAACAACCTAAAGGTTTTGAGGTATACCAGAAAGAGAGACCCATGTATGAAGATAGAAGAAGACCTTGTATGGATTCAAACAACCTGGTGCAGAGCCTCTCATGTATAGCATAAGTGTGGTGAAAATTTCCTATGACAAAGGAAGTGTATTGAAATGATTCTTTAAAAGTTCGGGATGATGGATTGCAAATCTATGGAAAACTCCCATGATGACATATTTGAAGAATATGAGAAACTTTGATCCAGTAGACTCGTCCCTGAATCAACAATTGAATGGCTCATTAATGTATTTGGAGAATACCCAGTTGGATATTTTCTTTGATGTGAAAATAGTTCCAGATGGAGCTTAGCCATGAAAATTGAATAGCTGCAAACCATGCCTTGAAATATCTTCATGGGACGTTTGAGTTATGATATACAACCATATGGATTTATTGATTCAGATTGGGCAAGGAATGCAGTTGACAGAAGAAGTGCTTCTTGGATATGTTTCAGTTTGATTTTATCCATGATATCATGGGATAGCAGGAAACAGAAGTATGTTGCACTCATCACTGCAAAAGCAGAGTATCTTGCAGCTTGTGTTGCTTGTATGGAAACAATGTGGCTTTCTAATATGATTTCCAGACTGCTTGATCAGGTGTTCGATTTGACCGTGATATATTGTGATAACCAAAGTTGTGTGAAGTTCTCAGAGAACTCGGTGTTCCATGACAAGTCGAATCACATTGAGATCAAGTACTATTTTTCTCTGTGATAAAGTCCAGAGGGGAGAAGTGGTTCTCCAATATATCTCCACTGATGAGAAGATAGCAAATATTTTGGTAAAACTTATGTCCAAGATGAAAATTTTGTGTACTTAAGGGACAAGTTGGACTCATGGAGATGACCTCCTTATTGGAAAGGGAAGTGATTACCCCCAGGTTGGGAGGGAGAATTGATATGTTATTGATGTATCGACAATCATTTTCCAGTTTGAAAAATGGTCCAGGTTGGGAAGTCACTTTCCAGTTCAGAAAGTGGTCCAATATTCTTGATGGACAGTCATTTTCCAGTTTGGAAAATTGTCCAGGATGGGAAATCACTTTTCAGTTTGGAAAGTGGCCCAAGATTTTTTACGGACGATCATTTTCTAGTTCGAAAAATGGTTCAAATCGAACAATCATTTTCATAATGAAAATGGTCCGATAGATTGTTGATGTACCATAGACATCAATTCCCCGTGTCGCCAGTGTGGGGGAATGGTCTACGACAATCATTATTCTTGGTTTTCACTCTGAGTAGTGGTCAAGAATAATGGTATTCCTATATGAGAAGTCATTCTTTTGAAGTTCACAGTTGTGAGAAGTTTCAAAGAATAACAATTTCAAATAATGGTTTGTTATAGGAGGTTGGTGTAGGACAATCATTTCTATAGGAAATGGTCCAGACATTCATTCCCTAGGGAAGACTCATTCTATCCAGGTTGCACATTAGTGCCGAAAGAATGTCCCAGTTAGGTGAATGGTACAGGTTTAACAGTGAGGGATAGTCGTTACCTAGGGTAGACTCATTCTCTCCAGGTTTCACTATGATTAGTGTCGGAATAATGGTCTAGGTTCAGCAATCAGGGACATTCATTCCCTATTGAAAACTCATTCTCTCCAAGTTGCACTATGATTAGTTCTGGAAGAATGGCTCAGTTAGGTGAATGGTCTAGGTTCAATAATCAAGGTAATTCATTCCCTAGGTTAGACTCATTCTCTCGAGGTTGCACTATCATTAGTGCCAAAAGAATGGCCCAGTTAGGTGAATGGTCTAGGTTCAGAAATTAGGGACAATTATTCTTTTATGCTTGAGAAGAATGGTCTAGATAGCCCATGGTGATGTTTACTTTTCGAGGGAAGATACTCTTCCAGATCTCATAGATGTGAGTGGAAGAATGACCCAAATGACTCAGTTTGTATTATGATATTGTTATTCATGTTGATATCATATGATATGATTGTTGTGGAGACTGTATGTCTCTAGACAGTAGTTGTATGCTACTGTGGTGGATGTGATTCACTGGTAGTGACTATGAGTAACTGGTTAGTAGTAGTGTGCTACTAGGAGTGGTTTTGTACCACTAGATAGTAGTTGTATACTAATATGGATAGACACGGTTGTGTTATATTGAATGGCATTGTTCTGATTTCCATGAAGACTACTATTGGTGTTGGAGATGATCACCAACTAGATGGATAGTCAATGTTCTAATGGGTAGACATTCTCTAGGTGGAGAATGGTCTAAGAAGGACAGATTGTTGGTGGATAGGCATCCTCCCTGGGGAGGATGGTCTAGGTTGAAAGATTGTTGGTGGAAAGACATTCTCCCTATGGAGAATGGTTCAGGTTGAAAGATTGATGATGTACCGTGGAAATTTATTCTTCTAGGATGTATGTATGGATTAGAATAATGGTTTGTCTCCATCAATTCACAATAGTGACCAGAGTGGAGAGATTGGTAAATGACAAACATTTTCCCCAAGTTCACAGTAATGGACGGAGGGAAAATGGTCCAAGAAAGTCATTCTTCTAGGACATATGTCTAGATTAGAAGAATGGTCCTTGTAGCCCATGGGGTGGCTTTCAACATCTGGGAGGACTGGAATTCTTCTAGGACATATGTCCATATTAGAAGAATGATCCTTGTATCCCATTGTGGGGCCTTCAACATTTGTCGGGACAACTGTTCTTCTAAGACATATGTCTGGAATAGAAGAATGGTCATCGTATCACTCTGTTGAGTAAATGACTTATTCAACATCATGTCCGATTACTCAGATGGAGTATGGCTTTAATACATGATGCATTTGATGCTTTCAGATGATACTAATAGTGGTGATGTTTCTCGTGCATTGATCTATGTGATCATGAGATAGCCTGTGTGGTTATGATGATGCTACCGGTTGAATGATTTGTTTTTTCTCAAGACTATTTATTTTAATACCTCCCTAGCTAGGAGGAAGTGTTGATATTGTGGTAGTTGTGGGAGGTATTAACCTCCATGTATAACCTCTGACCAAATTAGAATGTTTTGGAAGCTAGAGAAACCCTAAACAGATGTATAGAAACCCTAGAAGACATGTCGTCTCATTAAAAGAATTAATATTTAAGTATTGGCCTCTAAAAGAAGAATTCTTCCTGGACATGAGACAAAGAGCACAATAAATAGAGGGCACTTGAGCTCATTTGGTCATTCACCCTCTCACAGCTCACACAAGACAAGTGGTGCACATGTTTGGAGAAAGAGTGCAGTTGCAACTACTGCAACTGGGATTTTGGTCTTAGTTTCTGGTTTATGGACTTTCTGTTTGGTGCACTATTATTGGAGAAAGAGAGATATGATATATCTTGTTTATCTATTGGGTCTGGTACTTCTTCTAGAATTATTCTATCTGGCAAGTTTATGGTGCTCGGGTGTGGATGTGTGCCTATGGTTGGGTGACAATATTGAGATATTGTCTATGGAAAAATGAACACATCTCTTTTATTCTAACAATTTTTCCTTGGCACACAACAACCCATGTCTCCCTTGGTTGGGGAATTTCACTTTCATCTCCACCTTTGCAAGATATTTGTACCATGGCCAAATTCATGCCCATTACAAAAGTCCATACCCCATATTTGGACTTATATTACATCTCCTTGAAGTTTCACCCATTCAACACAATTTCACCCCATATCTAGTCGTCCCCCTGACACCAGATCGTGTTTTATGGTTGTTGCCATCCATCAACACCTCCCAACCAAGGGTATTTCTTGAATTACATATATTCCAGACATCATTCATGATTATTAGCCCATCCACCTTTACCGATACAGTTTTTGACACCATTTTGATCAATCGATGTCAAGAAACTCTTTGCTTCTTTCATTCGCATCTCCTTCCCTGTTGACATCAACACAAGGTTCCAGGAAGGTGGCAATATCTTGGCTCTCATCCCACCATTAATGAGTAGTTTCAGACGACACATAAAGAGTCCTTATTTTGTTTTGATGCCATTGAACCATAGATGATTTTAGGGGCTAAATTTCGCTCATGGGCTAATTTTCCATGGTTTTTCCAAAAACAAGATTCGCTATTTTAAAAATGATTCGCCCAAATTCTATAGGATAAAATTATTTTATGTTAAAAATCGCCAAAATTTTATAAAAACTATATAAAATCCTTAGAAATTTGAATATTTTTACAAAAATATCGCCAAACATTTATAGTTGGCATATGAAGGATAAGTAAGATTCGCCAAGGTTTCTACATTTTAAAATAAATTTCCATCCTTAAAAGCATCCCTGCATTGAACCCCATAACATTCGACTCCAACAAGTTTCATGTTACAGTATGTATTACTATGTGACCATTGCAATTTCCAGTCACAGCCGAAGACCTCTTAATTTGATAGACCATCCATTCCTATGATTTGTTCATACCTTGATTCATAGCTAGTTCGGTCATAAAAATCATCATATGTTATTTTTTATGCCCCTGAGGGCACTGCATATATCTACTTCCTTAGTAATTCCAATTATTGTTATCCCTTTATGGCTTCATGACACGAGCATGGGGCATACCCGCCTTATTTGTGTATAAATTTTATTTTCTGGAGAATACCTGATACAAATATTTTTGTCCCCTCTTTCTCCAACGAATTACTCTCACTGTCCCTTGCTACAAAGTTCTCTCGTGATTTTATACAATGACGTCATCACCAAAATAAACAATGATGTATTTCGTCTATACGTATGCTCCTA
Source organism: Picea mariana (assembly GCA_032191745.1). NCBI lineage: Eukaryota > Viridiplantae > Streptophyta > Pinopsida > Pinales > Pinaceae > Picea > Picea mariana. Next base: position 97,443 of record JASDQU010104998.1, read on the forward strand.
ACCTCGCACATCGGGGGGCATCTGTTATTACCAAAAAATTACTCATCACAAACACATACAATGGATGAAGAAGAAGTCAGCACAAGCACAACATACTACCAATAAATATGGAAGGATTACACTCAGTTTGGAAATATAAGCCCAAAACTATACAAAAGTGGTGCCGAAGTTCTGCTCGTATTCAATACTTTTAGCGTGCGCACATCTGCGCGATCTAACAAGGTGTACAATGCACGGACCGTGCGATTGACAGGTAGAAAACCTGCGCAGATGCGAAAACGATGCATTGATGATTTTAGTTGGGCCTTAACCACTTTTGGGATGGAGTGGATCTCCCCCATATCCAAAATCGCCCCAAAATTCCACCTTGGGATCACTAAAAGGGATGGGAGGTACCTCCAAATGCCTCCCATTTACATTTGAAACTAGTTTGGAAAAATCTTGCCATCCTCCTATAAATAAAGGGCCATTGTATGCGAAAAAAAAGAAGCAATTTGAGTATTGTTATGTTGTTCAATTTGTCTTTGAGAGCCATATTTCTCTTAGAACTCTTTGAGCATTCATAGAAAGTGTTGCACCTCTCTTCTCTTGAGAAATTCAATTATCAATTTTTCACCATTGTATTTCCATTTACAACCATTGTTAGAAGAGAGAAAACTTTGTATTTGGGGACTCAAGATCATTCCCAAGGAGGAAGAGGGGATTCATAAGTTCCCATATTTCTCCAAGGTGTTATCAATTCCAAAACCAGTCTCATTTGATAGATATTCCTTGTGTCTCTTTCTTGCATAAATTTTAGCTGTTACATGCTTAGTTTAGTTTTTATTTATTTGTTGTTTATTTTTTATTCTCTATTTAGTTGAGCCACTAACAACTAACAAAATGTTGTGTTGTCTTGCTAGCCTAACTATATAGTTAAGGGACCTCGTTTTTCTCATCCAAGTGGCAAAAAGAACCCCACAATGATGCCTAAAGATTTCACTTCAAAATAGGTACTTAGAACTAAGGCAAAGAAAATGAATTTATCATATGTATTCATTTTCCACCCCATGACAATACCCCTTCCCATTCTTCCCCTATCTCTATTTTCCCCCATCACCTACCCCCTTCTCTCTCTCTCTCTATATATATATGTGTGTGTGTGTGTGTGTGTGTGTGTGTGTGAATCTGCCACTCTATTTATCCATCCCTTCCTCCCTCCCC